>OVBI01002340.1:0-21182 GCA_900406495.1 Sisymbrium altissimum | reverse complement strand
CCACTACTTAATTTGCTTGTGAGTTTAGTTCCAGCATACGACGCCAAAAAAATAAAATAAATAAATAAATATATAATAGTTCCAGAGATTTTACAATTTTCACCACAGCATACAATTTTCACCAAAATAATCGGGTAAACTCTTCTCTTGACAACCTGCAACTCTTTCTCATCAAATACGTGTTTCAGACCACAGTTTACACAATCTGGAGGGAAAGAAACAGACGGAGACATGGAGAGGCACCCTTGCCAAAGGACAATATCATCAAATCGATTGACCAGCAAGTCAGAAACAGAATCTCATCTTCTCGACAGGCTGGGATCACTGGCTATGAGGATGCTATGATCAAGTGGTTTGCATTCCGTGAACCATAAACTTTCTCTTCTCTCTTATATAGGTTCATGGTGATTCCTAATATATAAGCTCTGCAATGTACATTTTTAGTAGTTGTAAAACAGTTATTTTTGGTTGAATAAATTTAACATTCTTTCAAAAAAAATAAAAAATGGTCGGGTACTTTTCCATATTGTCTCAACTTGGCTGTGATTTTTTCTGACAACTAACTGCTTCTCTCACTTTCTCTCTAACGCACAATCCATTTGTGTGTCTGTCTTTCTCTAAAGAATGAGGCTAAAATCGAAATGAATTATATATAGCGATATCAGTGCACTATTTCTCAAATTACAACCTAAAGTTGTCCATTTCTCTAATTAAAACTTATTATAATATCCTAATCTCATATACTGTCCAGTTTGGTTGGGATTGTTGAATGTCGTATCGCTTCTCCCTATAATTCGGCATATGCATATGCTTTAGAATACTCCTTGCCATCTCCATCATTGTCTTGTTGCGTCTCTCAACCACACCATTCTGTTGTGGTATGTAGGGTGCTGTAAGATGCCTCTTAATTCCTGAGTTTTCGCAATTCGTGTTGAATTCAAGTGACGCAAACTCTCTTCTTCTATCTGTTTTCAAAGTCCCTATCGGAGAGAAACTTTGTCGAGTGCAATTGCCGGTTACAAATTTTGGTGTTCGTGAGCGTAGTGGCTCGTCTGGTTCATCAATAAAAAAAAATCCGAGTTACATTGATTTTAGGGTTTCAATTGCTCAAGAAATAAGGTTATCCAAATTGTTTAATCAACTTAAGAGTTTCTAAATTGTTTAATTGATTTAGGGTATTCGATTTAGGATTGT
Organism: Sisymbrium altissimum; assembly: GCA_900406495.1. Lineage (NCBI taxonomy): Eukaryota > Viridiplantae > Streptophyta > Magnoliopsida > Brassicales > Brassicaceae > Sisymbrium > Sisymbrium altissimum. The sequence continues at coordinate 19,988 of OVBI01002340.1, read as the reverse complement.
TTAAGCGATTGTTTAGTGTAGATATTTTTTTAATAGATTATTTAAATTAATTTAAAATAATTTAGTGCATAAGTGTTATCCATTAATATTTTTATTTTTATAGAATCTCATTTAAGTTTTTCACCGTTGAGCATGCTTTTAAAAGCTGATTTAGCCAGAGAGTCAACAATATAATTGCTTCCACGGGGGATAACATGAAAAGTAATACAAAAGAAGAGGGTAGCAAGGCTTCTAATGTCAAAGAGAAGGTCTGCGATATCTATGTTTTGATATTGTTTAATATTGTTTCTATGAAGACCACGGCCGAAATGTCTGACACGTACACTTATTCCTGCAAACTTCAATCGATCAAGTTCATTTAGTGACATCGAATTTGAAAAAATTAAGAATTAAGAACGATTTCAATACCTGAATTCATTGAATATTTCAAACCTTACTTTTAGAATTTTTGTTCCCAAATCGATTTAAACTGGAAGACGACAAAGAAGATTCAATTAGCAGTAACTAAAACAGCGTTGTTTTGTGTTACTGTTACAACAGGGACATTTGCGTGTTGGATGACTCATCTTCGTTAACAGAATTAGTGGTTGGACTGATGAAGACTTTGTCAATGTTGTTTTCGGCTAGCATAAATAATGTTTTTGTATGCGTAGTCTTATTTGATTAAGTTTGGGTATATATTAACACAACAAAATTGTATATATTTTTTTTTGTCAGCCAAAACCTGCATTAATATGAAATATTAGTTGTTATAAATTGAGATAAAAAAACAAAGGAAAAGTGTGAAAAATAAGAGTTTCAGTATTTGAGCGGGCTGCAGTCCTTGCTAAAGCATCTGCACATTTGTTAGTAGAACGATTCCGGTGTATGAACTTGATGTCCGTATAAAGAGATGCCCAAGCGTGGATATTTACAATGTAATGTTGAAGCCGATGTTGCAGAGTATGAACCAAGGTATAATTATCTCCTTCAAGTTCAACGGACCAATAACTCATTTTCCAGACTTCTTCTAGGACAAATATTAAGGCAGTACATTCAGACTCAATTGGAGTTGATAGACAAGGGAAAACTTGCATACCACATTCTAGGACCACCACAACAAAATTGTATATTGACACCTCTGTAACTTGTTAAATTACGTATTATCATTATATATCATTATATATCATCAAATCAATATTCAATTAGATTAAAATTAAATATATTAACATATTCAGAAAGACTAATACAAAATATTAATTAAATTTTGGTTGTTAGAATTTTTGTTTATTTTTATACTATATTACATAAAATATAAAATATTTTATTGATTTTGGTTCATATAATAGTAAATTTAAACAATGCATACGACATAGTTGTATCGTAAATATTTTTTGAAACTTCTAAATATCTATTATGATAATTTTTAAATTTTATGTAAATAAAAATATAATATTAAAATTAAATATTATAATATAATTAATAAATATTTTACGATGCTTAAATAGTTAATATGATATACAAACGTCAGAAATGGTAGTTACTTCACGCAACATATATTCTTTATTTGATAGGGAATTAATTGACATACAAGTAATCATTTTTTTTGTCTAAAGAAAATGTATCTTGAAGTTTACAAATTAGAAGTAATTGTATTTTTCATATCCTTGTGGAAATAATTATTCCTTGTAAGAAGGAATAATAATTCCTTGTAAGAAGGAAACGTGTCGCATGAATAGAGACATCTCTTGTCTCACATAACGAGAATAAGACGCAAGGTTTCTCAGAGACAGAAAAAGAGGAAAGTACTTCTCGTCAAAAGAAGTATCGATCGATTGGTCAAAAAAAAAAAAGTATCGATGGAGAAAGGAAGTTTTCTTCTCACACAAGAAACTCATAAAATCTAAGAGGAACAAACTTTTGAGATTGAATCAACGCCACTAACATCCTTTTGTGAGCATGTATATACAAGTAGAAGCATGATGTTTGTAGTGCTAAACAACATCAAATCAATTTGGTTCATCATTCGCGGCTGGAGTATTTAGGTAATATTCAAGACCATATCAGCTAGCTTTAATTAAGTTCATACATAATATATTTAGTTTCGCTCATTTGTAGGGGGTACCGGATACGTGAGAATTATAACTGGAATTAATATTTGGAAATAAATTATTTGAATTCTTCATTTCCATCAACATTCTATCTACGGTATGCTACTTACCGCAGATCATATAAACTCCGGTAGAGTTAATTAACAATTAGTATAAAACTGGTCGAGTTAGAAACTAGAACACACATATAGTTTTTTTTTTCTTTAGTGTTAGAAATTTAAAATACATCTTTGTTAATGACTAGAAACTCATCTAATTGATTATTCATCATAGACTAAAAGGTTAAAAATCACATTTTCTTCTTTCTAGGAATGTTGTGAGCACAAGCTAGTGTCAATGCTTATTCAGACGATATGTGAATTTCCTATCGTTTTTTTGTTTTTGTTTTTCTACTTGTTTTGCTATGGTCTGTTTTATTTTCCCCTGTGTTCTGATTGACTTGAACCTTCTTTATGATCTTTCTAAAATTTCAGATACGAAAAAGCTCTTAACTTTTACCAAATCTTGTTTCATGAATTTGAATTGTCTCTTGTGTTATCAACCAACAACTTGACTCACTGAATCTTGTAATGGATTCCTTTCAATAATGATGAATAAAAGTATCATTTCGTTGACGGATACAAATATTAAATGGTAAAATATAATACTACATTCAAGGAGGTTTCATGTCTCATCTCACTAGATCGATCTAGTCACGAAACTTTTCCAAAAGATATATTAGAATTTTTTTTTGACCTGATATTTTAGATTTTTTTCTCCAGATATGTTTGGCAACGCTGATTTTTTATTCATGTTTTGTGTTCATGGTAGTGCAAAGGAGTAGTTATGGAGGAGGAATTAATCTCGTTTGGATTGAGAAGCTCTGGGACTTCATGAGTCGAGAATCTGGACGACTGAAGGGAGTTGATGAGCAAGTTGATGAACTAAGACGTGAGCTGGGAAGGTTACTTTCGTTATTTAAAGATGCAGATGCCAAGAAAAATGATAGTGAAAGGGTGAGAAACTTCTTGGAAGATGTCAAAGAGATCATTTATGATACTGAGGACAGAATCGAAACTTTTCTTCTAAAAGAAGAAATGGGAAAAGAAAAGTAGGAACGCCCAAAAATGACCATTTTCAAAATATTAATCCTAAAGAAGATCTCCTCCAAAGGAAAATGCAAAAAAAAATCCCATATTTTCTAAATACCAACACTACCCTTATAACTTGCAGATCTAAACAGTTTATTTTTTTTAATAAATCGAATAAATTCAAAATGATCGACATGTTGTTGGTGACTAAAACGAAACTGTGGATCCACCAACGCCATGTGTGATATTTCTATTGGCTGCTGAGTTTTTTGGATTTATTTATTTCTACATCTCAATTCTTTGAGGTCAATTATTTTATAGTCAAATATTTTTTTTAATTATAATTTTTATACAAAAATTCATCATTTTTTGTACTCTATAAATAGAGACTTGTTTCATTTGATTTGAATATATAAAACATTTTCGAATTATGATCTTTTTTATATTCAAATCAAATGAAACAAGTCTCTATTTAAAGATTATAAAAAATGATGATTTTTTATATAAAAATTATATTTAAAAAAATATTTTACTATAAAATAATTGACCTAAAAGAACTGAGATGTAAAAATAAAATATTAAAAAACTCAGAAGCCAATAGAAATACCTCACATGGTGTTAGTGGGTCCACAATTTTTTTTTTCAAGATGTCCAAAAAATTCAAAATGGTTGAATCTACGACAAACAATAGGCAGATCATTCACAAGCCTTGATAAAGTAAAGGAAGGTAATAGGCAGATCATTCGCAAGCTTTGAGAAAGTTAGAAATAGACAATAGGCAGATCATTCGTAAACCTTGATAGAGTTAAAAGCAGACATTTGGTAGATCGTTCGCAAGCATTGAAAAAGTTAGAAACAGACAATAGGCAGATCATTCGAAAGCTTTGATAAAGTTAGAAGCAGATAATAGGTAGACCCACAGGATTACCATTATGATTTATTCGACATGTTGAAAAAAGAAATTATGGACCCACCAACACCATGTTTCTAATGGCTGCTGATCTAAGTAGATTAAAATAGACATATAAAAAATGTAAGTAGATAACAGTCACGACACCCTTATTTTTATTTTTTTACATAAATTTTATAATAATAATAGAATAATTCTTCGTTTTCTTAGAAGTATAGTTATATTATATTTTATTCTATTTTTTATTTGATAATTACAAATTTTTAAAACTATAATATAAGTTATTAGATATTTCTAAAAATAAGAATAATACTATAAACTACTAGATAAAACTATGTTAATTTTATTTTTTATCTGGGAAATTACTAAGTAAAATTATGTTGATTATGTTTTTTTATCTTGAAAAATTTGAATTTTTGGCGGGACCTATATAAAATTTTAAAAGAAAAAAGAATTAAGATGAAGCCCACCAAAAACTCACGTGCGCCATTTTTTACTCACATGTGCGCCGCCAAATTTACACATAGTTTTCCTTAAAAAATAGTTGTACTAGAGCTACAAATAGTTTTACTTTGGAATTCTTTCATTTTGATTAGTTTTACATAACATTAAAATATGTTTTTGTAGTTTTGCAGTTGATTTAAGTCAACTAACATACTATTCCAAATGTTTTATGTATTAATATGTTTTAAAACTATATTTTTGCAACTTTTTCATCATAAGTTAGTTATTGTTTACAAAGTAACATTAAAACTATAAAGAATACATTGTGTAGGTTTTCTTATAACAAATAAATAAAAAATAATTTCGTAATTTTTTATTTAATACATATTTATAATATTTATTTTGGTGTATAAATGTCAACTACTATTTTTGATTTTGTAAAAATAAAATAAAATATATATATTAATCAGTTATCAATTTTCAATAGTAGAACTATTCCATATTTTTACTAATATTACCAAGTATTCACTGTTTTATGTGGGACCTCACTAAATTTGCTCTCGAAATGTCAAACTGAAAAAAAGTAAGTTGATTGCTTTATGTGGATCCCACCTCAATTCTCTTTCTAAACCCCAATGTGTTATTCTACAGGTTTTTTTTTTACATCTCATTTCTTTTAGGTCAATTATTTTATAGTAAAATATTTTTTTAAATTAGAATTTTTATACAAAAATTCATCATCTTTTATACTCTTTAAATAGAGACTTGTTTCATTTGATTTGAATATAAAAAAAAATCATAATTCGAAAATGTTTTATATATTCAAATCAAATTAAACAAATCTCTATTTATAGAGTACAAAAATGATAAATTTTTGTATAAAAATGATAACTTTTTGTATAAAAATGATAACTTTTTGTATAAAAATTATAATTAAAAAATATTTTACGATAAAATAATTGACCTCCAAGAATTGAGATGTAAAAATAAATCCAAAAAACTCAACAGCCAATAGAAATACCACACAAGGTGTTGGTGGATCCACACTTTCTTTTTTTTTAACATGTCCAATAAATTCAAAATGGTTGAATCTACGACAAACAATAGGCAGATCATTCATAAGTCTTGATAAAGTAAAGGAAGGCAATAGGCAGATCATTCGCATGCTTTGAGAAAGTTAGAAGTAGACAATAGGCAGATCATTCGTAAACCTTGATAAAGTTAGAAGCAGACAATAGATAGATCGTTCGCAAGCATTGAGAATGTTAGAAGCAAACAATAGGCAGATCATTCGAAAGCTTTGATAAAGTAATAAGCAGATAATAGGTAGACCCACAAGATTACCATTATGATTTATTCGACATGTTGAAAAAAGAAACTGTGGACCCACCAACACCATGTCTGGTATTTCTATTGGCTTCTGAGTTTTATTATTATTTTTTTTTACACCTCTGTTCTTTGAGATCAATTATTTTATAGTATAATATTTTTCTTAATTATAATTTTTATACAAAAATTTATCATCTTTTATACTTTTTAAATAGAGACTTGTTTAATTTGATTTGAATATGGAAAAATATCATAATTCGAAAATGTTTTATATATTCAAATCAAATGAATTAAGTCTCTATTTGTACAGTATAAAAAATGATAAATTTTTGTATAAAAATTATAATAAAAAATATACTATAAAATAATTGACCTCAAATAATTTTCATCTAAAAATAAATCCAAAAAACTCAGAAGCCAATAGAAATACCACACATAATGGTGGTGGGTCCATAATTTTTTTTTTCAACAAGTCGAATATATTCAAAATGATCGACATGTTGTTGGTGACTAAAAAGAAATTGTGGACCCACCAACACCATGTGTTGTATTTCTATTGGCTGCTGAGTTTTTTGGATTTATTTTTAGATTACAGTTATTTGAGGTCAATTATTTTAGAGTAAAATATTTTTTTTTAATTATAATTTTTACTAAAAAATTCATTATTTTTTATACTCTATAAATAGAGGTTTGTTTCATTTGATTTGAATATATAAAAAATTTTCGAATTATGATCTTTTTTTCATATTCAAATCAAATGAAACAAGTCTCTATTTAAAAATTATAAAAATGATGAATTTTGTATAAAAATTATACTTAAAAAAAATATTTTACTATAAAATAATTAACCTCAAAGAACTGAGATGTAAAAATAAAATATAAAAAACTCAGCAGCCAATAGAAATACCACACATGGTGTTGGTGGGTCCACAGTTTCTTTCTTCAACATGTCCAAAAAATTCAAAATGGTTGAATCTACGATAAACAATAGGTAGATCATTCACAAGCCTTGATAAAGTGAAGAAAGGTAATAAGCAGATCATTCGCAAGCCTTGAGAAAGTTAGAAGTAGGCAATAGACAGATCATTCGTAAACCTTGATAAAGTAAGAAGCAGACAATAGGTAGATCGTTCGCAAGCATTGAGAAAGTTAGAAGCAGACAATAGGCAGATCATTCGAAAACTTTGATAAAGTTAGAAGCTGATAATAGGCAGACCCACAGGATTACCATTATGATTTATTCGACATGTTGAAAAAAAAAACTGTAGACCCACCAACACCATGTGTTTTATTTCTATTGGCTGCTGAATTTTTTGGATTTTATTTTTTACGTCTCTGTTCTTTAAGGTCAATTATTTTATAGTAATTTTTTTTTTAATTATAATTTTTATACAAAAATTCATCATTTTTTATACTCTTTAAATAGAGACTTGTTTCATTTGATTTGAATAAAAAAAAAATCATAATTCGAAAATATTTTATATATTCAAATCAAATGAAACAATTCTCTATTTATAGAGTATAAAATGATGAATTTTTGTATAAAAATTATAATTAAAAAAATATTTTACTAAAAAATAATTGACCTCAAAGAATTGAGATGTAAAAATAAATCCAAAAAACTCAGCAGCCAATATAAATACAACACATGGTGTTGGTGGATCGACAAATTCTTTTTTAACATATCGAATAAATTATAAAGGCAGTCCTGTTATTATATTGAAAAACATAAACTGTAATTTCCCAACTCCATGGGGTTATTTTTCGCAATTTCCTTCCCGAATGTTCACTTTTGAGATTAAGTTCGTAAAATGGGTCATATGAGGGATTGTCCAAAAGAAAAAGGGACCAAGAAGTGTGTGAGAAGGTTTCTGTGCTTCTTATTGGATCGCTCGATATTTGCTTCTGATATCGAAAGCATAACTAAGAGGATCTCTAATTTGATTGGGCGAATTTTTTGGAATACAACAGATTATCGATGGTGGTCGCTCGATGTCACTGCAAGAAAAACAAAAGGAGATCCAACAAACATATCCTACAAACAGTTCTGAAACTGATCTTGTGGGTGTGGAGCCGAGTGTTAAAGAATTAGCTGGTCATTTGGTGGAGAATGATAGCATCCATATTGTTTCTATAACTGGGATGGGTGGTATCGGTAAAACAACTCTGGCTAGACAAGTTTTTCATCATGCCAAGGTACAACGTCATTTTGATGGGTTTGCATGGGTATGTGTTTCGCATAAGTTTACACAGAAGCATGTTTGGAAAAGGATCTTGCAAGATTTTAGACCACATGATGGGGGAATTTTACAGATGGATGAATATAGACTCCAGGGTAAACTCTTTGAATTGCTGGAAAGCGGTAGATATTTGATTGTCCTCGATGATATATGGAAAGAAGAAGATTGGGAGCGAATAAAAGCAGTATTTCCGCAGAAAAAAGGTTATCTCTTATAGTACAGTAAAATATACCAGTTCTTTTTTAATACACGTGATTTTAAAAAAGAGATGGAAACATGACAAAACATGTTAGTTATAGATGCCTATTATTCTATATCTTTAAACGATAAGTAATTTGCAGGTTGGAAGATGGTGCTTACTTCTCGCAATGAGGGTGTTGGTTTACATGCAGATCCAACATGCTTTGCCTTTAGATCAAGAATCCTTATTCTCAAAGAAAGTTGTAAACTATTTTGGAGTATTGTAGTCCACAGGAGGGACAAAACTGGTATGGGTTCAATAACAAAATTTCGCATGAAAATAACTTAAAGGTTTACATCTTAGAAATGTTAACCTTGTGATGGTATATGCAGAATTTAGGGTTGATAAAGAAATGAAAACTATGGGAAAGAAAATAGTCACATACTGTGGAGGACTACCATTAGCCATTAAAGTGTTGGGAGGCTTACTAGCTAGGAAACATTCAGTTCTCGAGTGGAAAATAGTATATGACAATATTGGTCAGATTATTGGCGGATATGGCATCGGTGATAACAATTTCAATTCGGTTTCACGAGTATTGTCTCTGAGTTATGAAGATTTGCCAAGGTATTAAAAAGCATTGCTTCCTCTACCTAGCCCATTACCCTGAAGACCATGAGATAAAAGCGCACAGAATGGAGGTGAATGGGGTATGATGTGTTGAGCATTCTGTTTAACAACAGTTGTTGGACCTTCAGCAGTAGAATCTTCCCGAAAACAATAAGTTTTGGTCGTTTTTGAACTGTTTCGTGAAGGGTGTCGTGCGACACCAAAGGTAGTGTCGGGCGACACCAAACATGCAACTCGAATTCCTGCAGTTTTTCTGAGATTCAACTCTGTAATTCTCATCTTCATCATGAAAACATCATCCTCAGGCACGTGGTCATTGATCTGAACCTCATCTTTGGCTCTAGTCGTGAAGAGATGATCTCCACTCCAATTCTCTACCTTAACAATTTTCTTAGAAGTTTCAGCCAATTCTTCATGGACAACCTGCTTGTTCACTTTCTCATCAGTATCCAACTTCTTGACATACCCAGCAGTAATGTCATCCAAGTGAGTTTCAGAACTAGCAGAAGAGACTAATTGTTTCTTGAGGGGAGCAGCATCCGCAGAGATCTCTATAGAGAAAGTCGACCATCGATAGTAGGTCTCTTTCTTTCCTTGTCCATACTGAAATTCATCACCTCATCACCANTCATCACCAATATTAAGCTCTATCGTCCCTTTCTTGCAGTTAATCATTGCTCCTGCAGTCGCTAAGAATGGCCTTCCCAAGATAAGAGGATCTTTAGGCTCTTCATTGTATTTCAAAACAATGAAATCTGCAGGGATAAAGCACTTGCCAATCTTAACCGGAACATCCTCAAGCAAACCTTCTGGGATCCGTACTGACTTATCAGCAAGTATCAAAGAGACTCTTGTTGGTTTAAAGTCTATCAGTCCCACACGCTGAGCAACTGAAAACAGGATGAGGTTGACACCTGATCCAAGATCACAAAGAGAATCCTCAAACCTGTATGTTGAAATCGAGCAATTTAGCACAAAACTCCCTGGATCAGGTAGCTTCTCTGGGACCATATTCTGAATAATAGCAAATGCTTGTTCAGAAACCCTCACCTTCTTCTCTTTCTTTGAGACTGGCTTATTCAATAGAATTTCACTGAGATCCTTAATGATCAATACTCCTTCCTTAGGACTCAAATTACATTCAACCATCCTCTTTACATAACGTTCAAAAGCAGGTGAAGTCTTGAGTGGACCCATGAAAGAGAGTTTTTTAACTAACTTCTCCATCATTTCCTTGTATCTAACCTCTTTAATCTCCATCTTTGACTTCTTGGGCTATGGATATGGAACCCTGGGCTTGTAGACTCGTTCTATGGTGACTTCAGGTCGTCTTTTGGCTTCAGAAGTGTTCTGGGTTAAGCTCGTGACAGTCTTTCTCGAGTGCGATTCGTCTACAGAGGGTGTCGGGTGACATTCGATGGTGTCGGGTGACACTGGTGATGAGGGTGTCGCGATGGTGTCGGGTGACACTGATGCAGAAACACAAAAACTATCTCTTCTTCAAGCATCATAAAATCCTCTACAGTCACATCCTCTCCAGACACTGGTTTCATTGCTTTTCTACTCCCCAAAGTGATTGAATTAACGTGGAGTCTTGGGTTAGTGTCAGTCTTACCCGGAAGAAACCCTTCTTGTCTCTTTACTGATTCTGCAGTCTGAGCAATTTGGATGTCTAACTTCTTTACATGGGAGTTAAGAACCTCAAATTTTATATTTAAATCAGTATACATCATGTCCATCTTACCATTGAAAGTTGTCTCCAATTTCTGCTGACCTTCAAAAAGCCTCTCAAACATGGATTTAATCTCGTTTGATTCTGCTGATTTTGGCGAGACTGGCTGATAAGATGAATTCCCATGAGTCCTCATGAATCCACTGTTCTGAGCTAGAAATATCTTCCCCTGGTATCCTCCACCAACGAAATTAACATTCTCATGCTCATTCTCTTGCATAACTTCAGCTTCTGCAGCAAAGTGGACAGTTTTCTTATTCTTTCCCATCAACAGGTTATGCACAGAATCTAGCTTAGCCTGCACTTCTGCGATTTGACTGCTTCCGAGTCTTCCAGCTTGTTTCTACCTCTCTTGATCTGACATCATCGTGCTGTTGCTGGAGGCTAGGTTTTTTATCAGAGTCAAAGCATCTTTTTTACTCCTTGTCATGAAGTTCCCGTTAGATGCAGAATCCAACGACATCTGGTACCTCCAGTCAACACCTCTGAAGAAAGTGCTAAAGAGCTGAGCTTGACTGAAACCATGATGTGGACAGTCCCTCTGGTATGACTGAAAACGAATCCAAGCAGCCTTGAAGGATTCTGTCGAGCCTTGAGCAAAAGTCAAGATTTTGGTTCTCAACTCTTCAGATCTCACATCGTCGAAGAAGTGATTGAGGAATGCATTCTTTGTTGCTTCCCAAGTGGTGAGAGAACCCGGAGGAAGCTGTTTCAGCCAGTTTGCAGCTTTTCCCGCAAGGGAGTAAGGGAAAAGCTTGCAAAACAAGTAATCGTAGCTAACTCCAATAACTTTGATTCCGCCAACCAGATCTTCAACCTTTTCGATATGATCCATTTGGTGCTCGTCTGGACAACCATGAAACTGATGCTGTCCAATTAGTGTGTAGTACTGAGGCTGAATCTGGAAATCCTTCCTCGCAAAGGATGGTGGACGGATCGCAGACCGATTTGCATAAAACTGGTCTGGTCGGTTGAAGTCCGCGAGAGTGCGATCTTCTTCTTCCACCTCATGTTGGATCAATGCACGGTTGTTGTTTGCATTCTGGAGATCAGCTTGCTCCAGAACCACGTTCCCATCAGCGTCAAGTCTTTGACCCTGCGCGTTGCGTCGGTTTCCGTCTTCATCGACAATCACATCAGCAGCCTCAACCATTGCTATGCATTTTGACGTCTTCCTGGTTATACGTTCTAGATGTGCTAACTCTTAATTGCTGAGAATAACAAGTTTTTTATCCTTGTTTCTCCTAGTTCCACGAGGTTGCATGCACCTGAAACAAAAATCAGAAAGATGAAAAGTGCGTAAGTAACTAAAAACTAAAAAGAAAAGCTTAGACAAAACTTTATAACAAAGAATTCGAAGATAATCTAATAGATCCCTGGCAACGGCGTCAAAAACTTGATAGAATTTTAATTACTCCTATAATCTATCCGCAAGTGCACAGAAACGCAGATGTAGTACAGAAGGTATCGAATCTTTAGAGACCTAAAGTTATGCGACAAAATTTTTTGGTTTAAATCACGCTAAGCAAATAAAGTAAGTTAATTGTGAAAACAAAGTAAAGTAACAATAGCAGGAGTAGAGACGAGTTTTAAAATCAATGAGACAAAGGTTAGGCTTCGGGTGTTTCGCAAGTAAAACCGAATTGCAAGCTGATCGAACCGATAGGGAATTATTTAAGTACCGTTCTTGAACTCAAATCACGATGATATAATCAACCAACTTCCGTTGCAGAGACTATCTATGTCTAGACCTAAGAATCCCAAATTCCTTTGCAAATTCAATAATTAAGATAAGCATTAAGTTCAGGTTTGTTCGTTCACAAAACTCCTAAACTAAATTCCTTTGCGAATAATCGTTTTACTCAAATAAGATAGATCAAGTTATTAATCACACTTCCGCGCCAACCAATCAACCTAAGTTCATATTTCTAAGTGATCAAATTAGAAACAGCTTTAAGATTAATCTTAGATGAAGAACCTAATGATTTCCCTATCAAGTTCGGTTCAACTCACAATCTTTGTTTTACCTTTGAAAACCCTAAACCTAACAAATAAACTACTCAGACATAATGAATGAATCAAACATCATGAATAAATAAGATTGCATAAAAGAGATTAATATAGGTAAAGAGGTTTGAATTCTTCTCTCGGCACAAACAGAGTTTGGAATCGTCTCCTCAAGCTCTCAAAATCTCTCTCCAAGTCTCAAGCTAAAAACTCTCAATAGAATAATATATGTCTCGTCTAAAGCCCTAAAAATACTTAAATACATGTCTTGAGGCGGTTTTGGTTAAACCTGGAAACTCCGGGTTGAAAAAGGAAAACTTCCGAAACTTGGAAAACCGGTTCGTCAAGAGTGTCGCACGCCACTATCGCGGCTGTCACACGACACCATTCGTGAATTGTTGCAGAAAACTCTGTACTCGTCCAGCCTGATTTTCCAATCCGTGTGCTTGACTCCAAAAGCTTCAAAATACTCCTGAAACGCCTATCTCATGCTATGACCTGTAAAGATTCATTAAGACTCGAAAAACAACTATAAGACTCAATAAAACAAGAGATATCATGGTTTAAAAACTTGCAAAAACCATGTTATTTCAACCAACCATTATAGATATTGGCGAAGACTATCTAGAAGAGCTAGCAAAGAGAAATATGGTGATTGCTAATAAAAGTGATTTGGCTTCAAGAATCATATTTTGTCAAATGCATGACATGCTGAGAGAAGTATGTTTATCCAAAGCCAATGAAGAGAACTAATTACAAATCATCAAAATCTCCACTTCTACCTCTATCATCAATGCTCAATCTACCAGTAGATCTCGCAGACTAGCCGTACATAATGGTAGTGCATTTGCAATGTTGGGACATGAACAATATAGAAATGCCAGATCTCTTTTCTTCTTCAAGGCCCACGAAGAACCTTTGATAAATTCAGCTCAAGGATTCCGAACTTTACCACTACTCAGGGTATTAGATCTTTATTTGGTAAAGTTTGAAGGAGAAAAACTACCCTCCAGCATTGGGCCGGTCATCCACTTGAGGTTCTTGAGCTTAAACAAGGCTGGGGTATCATATCTATCTTATTCTCTTCGACATCTAAAACTTCTGCTATTCTTGGACTTATATGTTGACTGTGGGGTACCAGTTCATGTACCTAATGTTTTGAAAGAGATGCGAGAGCTGATGTACCTTCAGTTACCTCATTTGGTACGTGATGAAACAAAGCTGGAGTTGAGTGATCTAGTGAACTTGGAGTTCGTGTGGTTCTCAACGAAACACAGTAACGTGACGGACCTCCTCTATATGATTAGACTCAGGACTCTTCATATATATATATCCGTGATGGGTGTACTTTAGCAACTCTATGGTCATCTTTTTGTGAATTGAGAGATCTCGAGAGGTTTAGTTTAAGTGATTTGCATGAAAACCGTGTAAAAGATCCTGATGGGCAATTTGTTCTGGATTTTGTTCAGCTAAACTATTTAGGTTTGTCGATGCATATTCCATTGTTTCTGAACCAAAATCTATTTCCTCCCCACCTTGCACACATATGGCTAATTCGATGCCGCATGGAGGAGGATCCAATGCCAATTCTAGAAAAGTTACTTCATTTGAAGTCACTTATATTTAAACCTGGTACTTTCATCGGACGGAAGCTGGTATGTTCAAGTGGTGGATATCTTCAATTATGTTTTCTTAAATTCGAAGGACAAGAGGAGTTGGAAGAGTGGAGAGTAGAAGAAGGGTCGATGCCATGCCTTCATACTTTAAAAATCGAAAACTGCAAAAAGTTGAAGGAACTTCCGGATGGACTAAAGTACATAGCTTCCTTAAAGGAACTGAAGATAAAAGGAATGACTAGGGAATGGAAGGAGAAATTGGCACCAGGTGGGAAAGATTACTACAAAATCCAACACATTCCTAGTGTTCAGTTTATCAATTGTGATGACTAATAAGGAAAACGAACAGGTAAAATAATTTGGTGTTATATGTTCACTATGATCATTTATTAGTTTTGCGTCTTACCTGAATTTTACGAATTAAAATGAACATACCACCTAGTTGAAAATATTAACTTCATTTTTCTTTTTCAGGCTAGAATCATTACCTACTATCTACCGGAGTATACAAAATTTATTTATCTGCTTCATGTCTCTTTCTTTTTAACGGTATGTTTGTAAGGATTGAAATAACATTTTTTACATATGGAAGCATCTTTAATATGTGTGATTGCTCCTTCTCTTCATTTATATATGAATTGCAACGTTAAATATGACACTTTTCTATGACTTGAGATGGTTTCATCACCCTCAAGCCGACATAGCCATAGTGAAATTATTTGGACTTCACTTCCCTTTTATGACAAGAGAATCAAATTTGGACAACTAGTACATATATAGGCACTAAATTATCAATGGGAATCAGTTTTTGTTGAATTTATTTGCCTCTTACAGCTATGTCATAATGAGGAGGCTATAATATCTTCATAGCCTTCCTAGTATAAATTTGCTTGTATATATTTGGTGGGACTAAGTACATTTTCGAAGGTTGTAATGGTTAGGTTTCCTCTTCCGAGAATCCTTCAATCCAAAGATAGTTGTACTACCAGATATTACTTTTTCATTTCAGATTTTTTAGACTTACAAAAACCGAACTGTTATTCAAAGTTCTAATTTGTTGAGCAAAGTTTCGATTACATACCGTCAAATGCGACTAGTTCAAATAAGTTTCTTCTTCCTTACTCTCTTCGACTGCTCTCTAATTCGAGATTCATGTCTCCGTAAATTTCTTGCAGTGAGGCTTTCATTTCCAACAGACGACAATTTTTTTAACAGTTATTGTACAATTTCTACTTTCTAGGGTCATTCCAATCGATTAACACATGAAAAATAAAGACACAATTACACTAAAGGACTAAAGGAGGTGTATTGAATATGGTATTTGAGAAAAATTGAACTAATTTGATTTTTAGTGAATTTTTAGGAAATTTTGAGTGAATTAAGAAAATTGTGATGATTGTTATTAAATTAACCTAGAATTCTATCTAAAACCATGAAATTTGGAATTTTTTTTAAAAAAATTAAAAAATCTCACCAAATTATCTTAAAATCACTACAAACCTCCTAAAATCTACATTTTGAAATATTTTTAAACAATGGATTTTAGTGTAGATTTTAAAATCACAAATTCAATAACAATCTTCTTTTAAATTCATGTTTGAATAATAATGAATTTGATATTTTAATACAAATCATCTCAAAATTTTCTAGATCACTAATTGAACACCTCCCATAAATCAAAACGAATCTTAGATCAAATCTTTAAACTAAAAAAGATTTTAACATACTTTTCAAATTTTTTTAAAAAAGTTAGAAAAATATTATTTTTTATAACTGTGATATGGTAAAACTGTAAAATGACTTTTTTGTTTGGTGAAGAGAGTATTTCAGAGTTTTATCCAGTTGAGTTAAAAATAGGGTTTGACAAAATCACTGAATCCGAATAACCGCACCAAATCAGAATCGAAAAAACTATATTGATTGGGTTTAGATAAAGCAAAATAACTGATTGGATCTAATCCTTAAATAAATTGGATTTTGGTTCGGGTTCAAGTAAAATCCAATTTCCATTAGAGTTTTACTTATATCCAAAATCTACTAACGTCTATAACCTCATATATATACCCAACATGATTTATTATATCATTTTAGTTTAGTTATCAATTATTTTATTTATATTTACCAGATTTTTCAAATTCTGTTTGGTTATTTCAATATTTTACTACAATATATCAGATTTTTGGAATTCTTTTGGTAATTTTTTTTTTGACATTGAAATATAATCTCCACAGCACTTTAACAGACATCTTAAAAAACAAAAATCCAAAGGAGCAAGCCAATCAGGGATCGTTTGGCCAAAGTAAGAGAAGCTCTAATCTCATGCTCCCTTGCCCCTTGTGTTAACCGGTTTACACAGACATTTAAAGATCGTTTGATATGAGATATCAAAAATTCTTGAAACTTTCCACGGAGATAGTGAAATTCATCTAGCTCAGCCTCCAGAGCTGGCCAGACCTCTTTATTTTATATAAGCTTAATCAATTGATCACAGTCAGTTTCAAAATGAATCGAAAGATGCTCTTGATTCAACATGATTTCCATGGCCCAATTTAGGTTAATGGTCTTCTGCATGTAGTGGAGATAGGATCTGTTTCTACATCTTCACTCCCAGGAGTTTTGTGCTGTTATTTTCCAAAACGATAAAGCCCAAACCTGTCAACTCTTCTTTCTAGGTCCAAGATTCATCCACTTGGCAGCGTTATGTCTGTGATGTCTTCAATTGTATCTCTTGGATTGCATTCGTTTACACAAATTTATCAATGATGGGTTTCTCTGTTTCTGGTATGAGTTGAGCAACTCTCCATGCTTCTGCTTCATAGGATTCAATTGTTAACATATCTTCTGGGAAGATGTTAATCCCCTGTTATTACTTGATTGGATTTTTGTAAGAAATATTTTACAGGTTTTTTTTTTCACATTGGCAACCGGCTTTGTTTATTTTTACTATTCACTTTTCGCTTCCATAGAAATATTTGACGGGCGGTTGGGAGTTTTACGGGATTACTTGGGAATGGCTTTGGGTTGGATTTTTTTTTTTTTGGTTGGAATACAACCTAAGTCCCATATTGAAAATTTAGACAAAAAAAAAATTTAATATATAAATGGTATTAAAATAAGTATTGTTTAACCTTGATTAATATGAGACTTTTTAGAAAATAACAAAATCAAATCTTGGCTTTTAACATTTGGACCCAAATTAAACAATACCATACCATATACATAATTGGATATGGGCCTAAAAAGCCTAACAGTAGTATTAGAACCTAGTTTATGAAAAAAAAAAAACTTAGAAAAATGGGTTTTGGCTTTTATATTCATTGTGAGAGGAGAGTTTTCATGGTGACTCCAAGGTGCCAGAGTCTTGTGTCAAATCTTCTTAAGGTTAGATGAAGACTTTTGTTAGTGAATATGATAGTACAAGATGGTGCTAAGTTTCATAGGGAGGTTGGAGGCCAAGAGATTATGTAGTCTTTGGTTTGAGGAGATGATTGTTGAGATACAATCCAAATCCCATATCGGAAGTTTACACCAAACATTTCTAATATATAAGTAGTGTCTAAATCTAATTAATATGAAATCTTTTGGGAAAAAACCCAAAAATAAATCCGTGTAGGTTTACTACTCGGACTTGAAACGGATAATATCATATTGATAGAGTTGGATAGGGGCATAAAAAGCGTGGCACTTCTGATATTGGATGGGCTGATTCTCCCTTAGAAGCACAGAGGCAAATGTTCTCTTGACAACAATGCAGAATATCCTATTTCGAGGCTACTCTCAGGTCATATTTCAAGGTGATTGCCAAATTCTGATCCATTATTTTCACAATATATCTATTTCGAGGTTACTCTCAGGTCATATTTCAAGGTGATTGCCAAATTCTGATCCATTATTTTCACAATATATCTTTTGCGTTCAAGATCGAGAATATTTGCAAGGTTATTATGTAGTGGTCATCTAAATTCCTCTTTTTTTTTTATAACATGTTACTTTCATTACCAAAAAGACAGATTCTGCTACAAAAACTTGGTTAACCTAACTAAGTTTCAAGAGGCCCAAGGAAAGATAAAAAAAGCTTAATTGAAACAAAGTAAAGAACAAACATTCCAAAGGTTTTACTAATTGTGCGAGAACCATAGTGAGAGCAGATTCTTGATCGTCTTATAATGGATACGGGACAGGATGATGTCCCTTATATATGCATATGTCGATCTTCTTGAAAACTGCTCGGTAAAAGAGAAAATTGCCGCTGTGTAGCCGAGAGTTCCTCTCCTTCCAAAGATAGTAGGTTTTTGCTTGAGTGGCGTCTGGCAAAACGATAGAGACAGAGGGTGGTTACCGGTTTCAGAGCAGGAGCAGATAACCAGTCAACAAGATCCCCCCAATCTAGAAAGTAGAGATTGGGATTGCCTGATTTCCCAATGACGGTCGTCCAAATCTGCCTACTAAAGTCACAGTGCATGAGAAGATGGTCTCTCGTTTCCTCATGGTGGTAGCAAATGCAGCTGGAGGTGTGTTTATATCCCCAAGAAAATAACAATTATTTTTATTGATGACAAGTATGTTATATATATTTTTTGAAGTTGTATCTTATGAGTGACTCTAATTTATTGAAAAGAAGATTATTTTTTTGGGTTGATTATATTTTTTACTAAGGGGGTGTATTGAATATGATATTTAAGAGAAGTTGAGATTATTTTATTTTTAGTGAGTTTTTAGGAGATTTTAGGTGAATTAAGAAAGTTGTGGTGATTGTCATTAAATCACTCTAGAATTCCATCTCAAACCATGGGATTTGAAGTTTTATTTTTTTAACAAAGAAATCTCACCAAATCACTTTAGAATCACTATAAAACTCCTAAAATCCACAACTTAAAATATTTCCAATAACAGTGGATTTTAAACTAGATTTTAAAATCACAAGTTCAATAACACTGAATTTTAAAGCATCTTTTAAAATTCATGTTTGAATAACAATTGATTTGAAATTTTATTACAAATCACCTTAAAACCTTCTAAATCATCAATTGAATACATCCCTCTAAGTCTATATAGTAAAACATTTGTGAAAGTATTTAATTTGAAGATTTTATGAGATAAAACTGATCGAAGTTGAAAAGTAGTCACAAATTTGGTTACTGTTTTGCGATAATATATATTTTTGTGTCATAAATTAGTAGCAAAGTAAAGGTGGTCGCAAACAATAGCTAATATTAATTTGCAACTCTGTTAAGCTTGTCGTAAAATAGCTGCAAAACATTACCCGAATTATTTTCAATAATATTTAAAATCTAACTTAATTATATAGAAAATTAATCAATAGGTCACTTTATAACAATGGATCAATGTAAGGTAAGAGTTTCTTTGACCATCATCTTTTACTTTTTATTTTTACCAGACAAGGTAACAGTTTCTTTGTCGGGGTTCCCTACTTTCCTATTTACCGGAGTGTAATGTAAGGATTCCTAGATGTTTTTACTCCCTTTTATATAGAGTTTAATTTTCGTTTGTAGAACGTCCTTCTTATGCCGTAGCAACTTGAATATACTTCGAAACACTCTACCTTTCACCGGAGTGCCAGGTGAGTTATCTAAAGTTTGAGGATTTTCATTACCTTCTATCATATTTTATGCAGGTCGAGAGTCACGTATAAATGGCTTCCATTTAGTTGGTTTTATTTTTTGATTGTGTGCTTCCCTTCTTCTGATTCTGTTTTGTGTTTCTTATACTTCTGCCTCT
>OVBI01002339.1:0-20363 GCA_900406495.1 Sisymbrium altissimum | reverse complement strand
TGAAACTCCTTACGATCTGCCCAAGAATAATAAGCGTCGTCCTTCGCACTCTATCCATCGGAATATCCGACTTTGTAGATTGTTGCCGAGCAGCATGCAAAGAGAACTGTGAATGTTATCATGAGCATGAAACCAAAGATCATGGTGTTGATTTTCTTCGTCGTTGTTGTTGCCATGATGATATCTGATCAAGACTCAAGAGAGTTAAAAGAGTTTTGGAGTGAATCTCTAATTTGGAAACAAACCAATACCCTAAACCTCTTTTATAATGCTTTATCTACGATCCATAATCTTTGTTTCTATAAGATTTCATTTTGGTATATTTCCTTTTTGTCTTCAGATTTCTTTAGATTTAATAAAATTTCATTTTTAAAATAAATTATTTACGTTTTCATTTTCTACCTTTCATTGAACACTTCTTTCTATTTTTCATTTTTGTTAATCTAATTGGATGTGACACTTTATCTTTTGTTTTTTTGTCTTGTTTACCACTCATAATCGTTTGTGTCTATTTTATTCATTTTGGAGAGAAAAAAACTTTAATTTTTTTTATTAATGTATCAATTTATAAAATATAATATTATATATAATAATTTTTGATAAGCAGAATTTAATGGAATTATGCAATATGTGTCTTTTTTCTTTTCTGTTTTTTTTAGAATCAGTAAGATTTACAGAATCTATGAATAATTTACTACAAAGTTCAGAATTATGTTTCTTAATTTGCTCTGTCTTCTGATATACACTTTACACAAAGGCTAAGATTGATAAATAGTATATCTCTCTTATGCAACATAATTAAATAAAATTTACAAATTGGTAAAAGTTAATAATCACATAATAAAAATAGTTTTTGTAAGAAAGAAATCAAACAATCATAAATTCATCTATATCAAAGACACATAAACTTACATAATGGGAAGTAGCATCAGATGCTATGGAAAACATGAAATATGACTATCAAAACCAAGAATAGTTTTAATCAAATCGGAAAAACCAATAAGATTTACAAAATCTATCTCTGTATATTTTGTAACAGGAGTAAATGTGTGTCCATAATGTTAGCCTTTGGGTCGAAACATAAGTAAGTATAATCTACTAAAATCACTAATTAATGAAAGCAAACAGTCATATAATAAAATTAGTTTTGCAAAAACATCAAAAAATGATAAATTCATCCATATAAAAAATATGTAAAATTGGACAATATATATAATCTCTAATGGATATCAAATTCAATGGAATAACATGAAATAAGACTTTCAATAACTGAAATAGATCGAATCAAGCCAGAAAAATCAATATTATAAATTATTGGTACAAGATGATCAAACCAATATTCTAAATCTTTGGTACAAAATTATCAAAGGTCCAGATAGCATTGACTTTGATCATGCGATACATAATTTAAAAAATTTCAGAGTAGATACTAACCATATTTAAAATTATTATAAGACTGAGATTGATAACAGCCTTTTACTATGCAATCAATTCATGAATGCTAACAGACCTAGGCATCAATGAACCTAGTCACAGTAGCAATAGGGTCTAATCCTACTTTAGGGGCTTTCTAACACACCAATGCTGCAGAATATAACTTAATTCAAGTGGTAACAAGATTGATATGAGTAACTAACAGAAGTAATTAAAAGATTAACAAGAAAAGGAATCAAATTCAAGATGCAATGATCAAAATAGAACAAAAACAAACAGAGTTATTCAATATTAAAGAAGGCATTAAGCTCATGGATCAAGGTCAAAGATATTTAGGTGATTAATTGGCAACTAGAGGATGCTAGACACAATTAAGAACCTTCCCAAACAATAGACACAAAGATACTTCAAAACATTCTCATGCAATGTACCTATGTAAAACAAGATTAATCATCAACTCTCATTGGACTAAAACAAGGTGAACATGCATTTAAACAGACCTAAACATGCAACTTAACATCTTAGCATCAATTCTCATTGGGTAGTATGAAAGGATCTCAAATAATTTGATCAAGACATTTTATCAAACACCTTCAGTGCAAATAAAACCCTAAGCTCTAGAACAGAGATTTTGGCCCTAATCTAGCATTAAGAACAATCAAATGAGAAGGGAACAAAGGAATAAACACTAATAACCTCTAATCACCTCTTAATCACCCTTAATCTACCTAATCCATGAACTTAATAAAGAGACTACTCACTAATCATGTTGAAAATACATAAACACATACTAAGTAGGTGCACAATCAAATGATTAACAAGATTAAACAAAAAGATAAAAAGATTAACAAGAACAAAGGAAGAACTTGTCTTAGATTAAAAACAAAGATCTAAAAGTTTTAGGTTTTCACCAAGATCAAAAGATAAGCTCATAATTAGGTTTTCTAAACTATATATAGTAAAAACATAAAAATAAGGCTAGCCCAACAAAACTGGGCCTAACCACAAGATAAATGGCCCTAAAGCCCGAAGTTAAACTTAGTCGACGGAAGTCTGAAAGTCATAGCGGGCGAGTAAACAGCTACGCAAACCGCCAGACGCATGGCGGGCAGCCAAACCCCCAGATACTGGTCGCCACACCCTTCGCAGAAATCCGGCTTCGGTGCTCAAAACTCGCCAGAGTAAACTTAATGTATTGTGCCCGCCAGATAAACCGCCACATACGTGGCGAGTTGCAAACCGCCAAATGCAACCCGCCAAGTGCTTCGCAACTTCCGACTCTTCTCGTGGCGGGTTCCTTACTCGCCACTGTTGATCGCCACGCCCTGGCGAGGGAAAGAAGACCGCCAGACAAACCGCCAGATGCTCCTTCTTCATTTCTTCAAGCCTTCTGCCTCCATCTTGCTCCCAGTTGTCTCCAAATCCACTAGAACACCACTCCTACACCTGAAAGAGAGAAAACACAACAAATGCAACCTGAAATGCCTATATGCAATGCAAAATGACCAAAAACAATAAAGAAAACATGACTGAAATGATGCAAAATGCATAAACATCAGAGATCAAGTCTGAAGACAAAAAATAACAAGTTTAAATATTTGTTAACATATATGTTCATATTTGAGAAATTATTGGATAATTTTATATATTTTCTTGTTTTTTATCTCTAAATGCATATTTTGCTTATGTAATTATTTACAATTACTTATGAAAACGATTCATTTTTGCACTGCATAAAATATGAGGTTTTTTTCATTTTCAAGAAAACCATAGCATGTAGGCTCATACTTGGAAAATTATCAGTTAATTTTACATCTTGTTTTTTATCTCTAAATGCCTTTTTATGTAATAATTTATAATTTCTTAAATTAAAATACTACTATTGTATTCTCAATTTAAAATCAATACATTAAGTTTACTGTAGAAAATCGAGAAATTTAATGATAAAAAACTACAAAAAACACATATTTACCTAAGAAAATAATAAAAAAAAGTTATGAGAACTCAATAACTAAACAATTCAAATTAGCTTTAGAGGTGGAAATTGGGTGAAATATTATATTTGGTTGAGACATGCTCGAACTTTTTCTCCAATGTACATGATGGAATAAACAATGACTGAAAATAACATAAAATGTTTTGGTCATATGTGGGAATACATACTACTCTTGGTAGTAGTCTCCCGTGGTCGGTTTTCATAAAGTCAATAAGGTTTAAATTTTTAAATATTTAATATACGTCAGTCGTACGGGTGTGTTTTTCCTAAATTTTTAATTTGGTGTTCTTTTAATTTTGGTTTTAAAAAAAAGTTTTCTTATTATTTGATAATTTGTTTAGCGGCAGCAAGAGATTTTGAGAAGTCTTTATGAAATTGGTTTCGGTTTGTTTTTCACGGGGTTTAATTGTATTTCGTTCTGAAGTTTATTCTAAAGTTTAAAAAAATTCAGAGTTTATGTTTTGGTTTTCCCTAGTTTGGGATATAGTATTGGTTATTGTTTAACCATTACAAGAGAGTTTCACTATGGTTTTAGAGAGTTCTAGATGGAACACTCGTATTCTTTAGGTCATAATTTAAATCTGAGTTATGCACTGTCTGATCGTAGGATGAATGTTTGTGGAGCTTCATGTATGCCTATGGGATATTATTTTCCATTTTTGTATCAAGACCAGAGACGAGTTGAAGTTTCATCTCTATTTCCTAAGTTTGAAGTTTATATCCGGAGGAGTCTGTTTACGTGTTTTCCTCGATAAGTGTCCACGACAAAGGTTGTTCTACTTTGTGATTGCAGATTTCGTGTTTTGCATCCCACATTTGTCGTGTGGAAGGGTATTGAAGTAAATCCACCCCTCTTGACCCGCTCTGCAGCGGATTAATAAATTTTCTAACCTGCAAAACCCGCATACACAAAACCCGCAAAAAATGATATACCCGCATCCGTCCCGCTTAATTTGCGAGTTACCTGCAGGACCAGTAAAACCAGCAAAACATTTTAAAATAATAAAAAAGAAAAAATCTATATGTTTTTGTTATAATTCATGATTTTAATAATATGAAATATATATATTTTAATAAATAATGGATACTTTTCAAAAATAAAATAAAATTCAGATATATTATATATAATTTTTATTTAAAAAATAAAGAAAATATTATAATTAATAACATTTTCGAAAAATATTATAATTAATAACATTTTCGGAAAAAACAAAATAATTTGTAGGTACCCACAAACCCACAGAATAAAATATATTGATCTTCATCCGCCCCGTAATTAAAAATGTGAACCTGCATCCATCCCACATCGATTCGGATTTACCGGAGCGGGACCTGCAGCTGCAGGTTTTAACTCAAATTCCCAGCTTGAGTGCTGAAAAATAATAACAACAAGATCAGTTTTATAGTACAAAAGTAAAATATCTCGAGTTTTCAAACAGATTCTGGGACTATTTATGACGATTTCTGCTCAAGAAACTGGTACAAAGCTCGAGGAAGACGAACCTGTTGTAGATATGATCTTATATTCCTACTGACAACACTAGCTCAAAGTGGCACTGCAGTTACCAGACATATCAAGAACCAACAATTGACATACTCAAAACAGAAATATCTGTCTGTAGTGAAAAGCTCAGACTCAAAGACTGAATGAAAGCGTGAAAATACAGAACCTTGATGGTTTTATGTGCAATGTCCCATGACCGGATGACACATATGTCAAATATAGTTATTGTCCTTCATCAGCATCAATGATTAGC
Organism: Sisymbrium altissimum; assembly: GCA_900406495.1. Classification (NCBI taxonomy): domain Eukaryota; kingdom Viridiplantae; phylum Streptophyta; class Magnoliopsida; order Brassicales; family Brassicaceae; genus Sisymbrium; species Sisymbrium altissimum. The sequence goes on along the minus strand of OVBI01002339.1, from coordinate 15,176 downwards.
ATTAAGGACAAAGAAACTGATGAGAATGTAAAGGACAAAGAAACTCTAACAGCAAGAATCATCAGAAGGTGCAATAGCAACAGGTTTGGCTCTCCTTACAATCTGTTTCAAGACACTACCATCTCCACTCAAATCAGTCGTATCCACCATAGCTTCAAAGAAACCTACTTCACCGAAAAAATTATATATAACTTAATACATTATTGTATTAAAAAGTCTCACATGACTGTACGAAGATGAACTTATACACTAAGACTACACAAATCCTACTCAAACCACATCCACTAAATAGAATCATTTAAGAGTGAATTGAAGTTTTCATTTCTTAATTTGTGTCAGCTCCCAGTGTTACCAACTTCATATATTGTCCAATTTCTTTACTTAAAACTATAAAAAAATCGTTACATTCTCCAAAACTCCATCCTCACGAAGACTCTTCCCCCTGTATATGTAGACAAAGAAAATGTTGGATTCTCAAAAGGAAAAAAAATTGATATGATTACAAACAAATGTTTAGAAAGCAAATTCATACATTTATTCAATTTTATTATAGCAAGCATGGAGACACATGATACTCTTAACAAGTCATGCTTTAATTAAGTAAAAGAGTAAACGATCCTCATAAACCAGTCATTTTTATAGGAAGTGAGAATGTGGCCAATGATGAGTCTACAGAACTCACCGGGCACATAACATATTGCAGCAGCTATCCAGCTCAATATTTGATCTTTTTCTTTACCTTCTTCATCTTCTTCTTCTTCTTCTCCTCCGCCACAGATTTATAAAGTTAAATCATTATGGATGACATTTCACTAAGTCGAGAAAATATAAAATCGAAATATAATGTAAAAAACATTTATTTAAATCAGATAAAACAAAAAACTTATAATAGGCTCGGATGTTAAAGCATTACAAGAATTTTCATGGAAATTGAAAGTGTTCAACGAAAATCAAACATCTCATTTGGCAAGTCATTTCTTGTTGTTTACTAGTAACAATAAGAATTGAAAGTAAAAAGAATCAATTGTGATACACAGTGTGGATGTTGTAAACTTGAAAAATTAATAAATTATGTCCTATTTGACTATCCTCCGATTTTATAAATATGTCCATTATCACATATGCCATCTCAGCTGGGTATTTATCTCTGTCGTTGGTCTTTTTAAATTTGGATTATTTGTTCTAGAAGCATCATTCAAATAGTCTAAATATGCATTTTTTTTCATTGATAATATGGTATTTATGGAAATGTAAAAATGTTAATCGTTAGTAATATTGATCAAAAATCCACAAAGATTATTAAATTGCAGAGACAAAATCCTTATTTGGAGAGAAGTCACAAATAATACTAACATATCTATGGTTCAGTCTAATATGCTTATTTCAAATCGGTTTTAACAATCCAGAAAGGGTGTTCGTGCCAATTAATTGATTCGTAGAAAGTGACTGATAAGTTCTTAGGATAAAGACGTGGTAGCAGTCAGTTTGGATTGAAAGGTGTGATGTTGGAGGCTAAGAGTACTTGGAATAGTCTATCACCATTGCGTGCAGACTTTGAAACAGTTATTTTGGCCATAGACTGTATTGACTTTCGCGAAAAACTGCTTATAATTGATAAATATAGTACTTACACCATCATAAGAGCTTGCATTTTTAATCTATTTAGAAGAAGTCCAAAGAAGTAAATCATTTTTCAATACATTTTCTAATTCGCCTAAGCGACGCCTAGAAGGCTATTTAGAACACTGAATCCGTCTAAATCTGAGATGTGGTATTACATGTTTGTTTCTTTTATAGTAATATTATATAAGTATTTTAGAAATATAATTAATCGGTATTAAAGAAGTCTGATATTTCTATAAGATACGGCTTTGGCCCGTATTTTTGGTAATTTGCTAAAATTGATAGTCAAAAATCATATCTATATAAAAATTAATGTAGGATTTCTATATTTTTTCACCTATAATACTTTATATGTTTCAAATTTTTGACAAACTGAAATAAATAGAGATCGTATAAAGAAACAAATAAAATCATTTTGAAAATAATAAATAAATATCAAAAAGTTCTCACCAATTCAGTAAACAAAGGTATTATGTTATTCTCTAATATTACGATTTTTTTGTTATCATTAGTCCTAATTTTATATTGTGTAAGAATTCATAAATTTTGGTTTTAAAAAGTTATTCATCCGTTATATATGGTTTTTTTATAAAAAAATCAAATTATTTCCTTCTTATTTCTATGTATTATTTATCAAAAATATATGAAGCTAATTTTGCAAATTTGAAATATTTTTTTTTAAAAAAATCTTTTTGTTTCTCATACAATACCATATTAATAAAAAAAAGAAATATCAGGATTTGGTGATTATTTGACTAAATAGCAAGACCAGTGTTTGCATAAGAGATGATGGCGAGTAACCAAGTCATGAATGGACAACCTGAATTTTTAGGTATAAGTGAAGAAAATTTGGATTTATGTATAGTTTTGATTTATGAAGAATTTTTACTAATAAAAATATTTTATATCTTCATATAGAAAATGATGGAATCAATAGTTATTTGTACAATCAGTTATGGAAGCTATGTGCTGGGACTCAACTTGATCTTCCAAAAATTAGAGAGAAAATATATTACTTTTCCCAAGGACACATAGAACATGCGAGTATTTTTTTTCTTATTTACATTTTTATAGTTTTTTTTCATATGGTTTTATTTGTAAAACTTATTCTATAATCTGATGATATTATCAGTTTGTGACATCAATAAACGATGATTTATGTCAACTCAAACCAATATTTGATCTTCCTTCAAAAATTCTATGCAAAGTGTTTAGTATCAAGCATAAGATATATTTATTTGGTATTTGATGTTTCTTATTTAGAATATACACATGAACTATACTGACTTAGATTATTTATAATAATAGTTTTGGTATGTGTTTTTATGTATAATATTAGATAGAGACCAATACAAATGAAGTTTATGCAAAAGTTTCTTTGGTGCCATATATACTTCTGTGAGTGACAAAATTTACTGTTTTTATTTTATTATTTAATGATATTTCTTCTACTAATTTCTTTTACATAATTTGATGAATGATTAGTTGTTTAGGAAATTGTAATTCCTATTCCTAATTACTGCAACGACATACAAAATATTAACTATTTCACAAAAGTGTTAAGTGCTTCTAATACCAGCAAACAAGGTGGTTTATCTTTAATTAAAAGAAATGCCATTGAATGTCTTCCTGTATTGGTATTTAAATTTAATTTATAAACTAAATAAACTAACAACTAATTTGAATTGTAAGTTTTTATGTAACTTTTTGCTTTACAATGTTTTTAAGATATGTCTCAGCCAACACCAAGTCAAGAGATAGTTGCTAAAGATCTTCACGGGCATGAATGGAAATTTAAACACACTTTTAGAGATAAGTAATTTTTGTTACATAAAAAAGTTTGTGAATAGTGATTACATATCTTTATTTGTCTACAAAAAGGTAATAAGGTACACCACGAAGACATCTTTTCACATCTGGTTGGAATACATTTGTATAAGAAAAAGATTTGGTTGCTGGAGACTCTTTCGTATTCATTCGGTATAAATATTTTGCCTTTTTACATCTTTTTTTTCTTGGAATTTTTATTTTAATAAATTTATATTCAAGAGGAGAGAATGGGGAATCACGAATTGGAATCAGAAAAGCAACTCATCAACAAAGATATATACTATCATCAGTAATTTCAACAGAGAGTATACACCACAGTGAAATCGCTACTGCATTGGATGCTATTACAACCAAATGTATGTTTGTTGTGTTCTATAAGCCAAGCTATGGAAAAAAAATTTGTTACTCTTTTTAAACATCACTGGATTAGTTTACTGAATAAATATGATCTTATTTATTCTTGATTTGATGATATCAGGTCAAACCAATTCGTTCTCAACTTCGAAAAATTCATAGATGCAGTGAATAATAGGTTTCATATAGATTCGAGATTTATAATGAAGTTTGAAGGATTTGATTTTAATGAAATGAGGTAAATCTTGAATACCTATTTTTTTCTTTCCAAAATATGATTACTTACACATGTTTTTTTTCCACGAAAATAGATACTCTAGGACAATAGTAGGAATTGAAGAGTTTTCTATTCATTGGAGAAATTCAGAATGGCGAAGCCTAAAAGTAAGATTTTTCATAGCTCCCCTTATATTTTATCATTTGAGAATATTTTTTCAAAACATTAATAAGTAAAATCTACTAATTTTATTTTTATAGGTGCAATGGGATGAAACTGCAACAATCCCAAGACCTGATAAAGTCTCTCCATGGGAGATCGAGCCTTTAACATCTTCATCAAATATTCCAGAATCATATTTTCTAAAAAACAAACGTCAACGCGAAGTACATGAATTTGGTAAGGCAACATAATTTAACAGGTTAAAAATTCTCGGTGAATTAGTTCTCATTCTGTTTCTATATATAGGCTCGAATCTGTGGAATCTTACATTGACTCAAGGCCAAGAAATTGGACAGTGAATATACAATCTCCAATGAAGATTTCTCAACTTAGCTGTCATAATGAAACTGAAGATTCTAAGATTCCATCTAGTTGGCCAATGAGCTACTCATATCCTACCATGTCCAAACCAAACGACAATGACCAAATGGCTCAACCAATGAAAGAAAATTTAACTACTAATGAACCTGCTAGTTACAAATTGTTTGGAGTTGATCTAACGACTCCCACAACAACAAAGGATACCATGGGACTCATTGACTCAAACCAAAAATCTAGAATTTCCAAAACCTTTGAAGAAAACAATCCTGTCCAAATTCAAGGTAAGCCAATCAGTTCTATTAGAAGTCGTACTAAGGTATCAAAAATATCAGTCTTTACTTATTAGTCAATCCTAAATATTATCATCATCTGCTTATTCTTTACGTATTAGTCAATTCTAAAACTATTTATTATCTATAGCTAGAACATTAAGAAACATAAATTTTACTGTTGTTTATAAGAAGAAATTTTATTTTCTTAGATGCTAATACCCATATTTTTTTATATATTCTGATACATTATATATAATTTAAATTAGCAAGTTGATTTTTAAAGTATATTGAGACGATTATGTTTTGTTCACATGTTCTTGATATGGTTATTGACCAAGTTCGTATGGAAGGTGTTACTATAGGAAGAACTGTGGATTTAACTATTCTTAATGGATACAATCAAATTATCGATGAATTAGAAAAACTCTTTGATACCAAAGGCAAACTGCATATGAATAATCAATGGAAATAGTTTTCAAAGATAATGAAGGAGATATGATGCTTATTGCAGACGATCCATGGCAGTAAGTTTCTTTTTTCTTTGTCTCTTAATTTTTGGATAAAATTTAATGAGAACTTTAGATTTTTTTTGTAGCGAATTTTGCAACATAGTGAAGGAAATAACTATATGTTCGGAAAAAGGATATCAAGATATGGAGTAGAGAAGGTGACTCAACATTAACAACAAAATGTTACCACCAGATTTGAACAACAATTAAAGAGAGTTTTAGTTTGAAAAAAAAGAGTTATTTGCTTTAAAAAATATAATAATAATAATGTGCTTTTAGTTAAAAAAAGATTATTGTGTTTTCATCTTATATAAATAAAAAAAATTCATGTTGTTGTAATATTGTATTATACTTTTTCATCATTTATAAATAAAAACAAAATATTTTTCTTGTCATATTATGTTATGCTTTTTTGTCTTTGTTAACAAATTCTAACATATGTCTAATCATACTATAGTTTTATGGTTTAAAAACTGAACAAAATAATTGTTTAGGTGTACTTTTCTACAAAATTTACATAATATTTAAGACATAATGATTTAATTTATTAAAAATTAGACTCTATGTTCCAATTTAAGCTTTAAGGTTTCTAATGTTTTAATTGCATAATTATGATTAAAAACAGAATTTTAACTCAATATTATGCAATAGTTTAATGAAATTTTAATTATATCTGACTTAGATACTTATACGTGGTTAAATTGAAAAAATGTAACTTCAAAACATTAAACTATGTACATGTATGATTTCATGATTCAGAAAGTAAATTAAAACCAGATTGAAGTGGAATCGAAAAAATTAGAAAAAAAATTTAGTTTTTTTTCTTTTTTTACATAAAGAGATTAATCTTCAAAATGGCAAAATCTTTTGTAAAGTAAAATAAGAAGAAATTATAAAGCAATGGAATATAATCACAATAACATAACAATTTTTAGATATATGACAATTAGTTGGGTTTATCTAAAAATTGGATACTATCAAAAGTTTGTTAAGAGGACTGTATTCAAACAAAATTTGGAAGTGATTTTTATTAAAATGACAAAATCATCTGTTATTCAAATATGGATTTAACAAAAAGAAAAACCATTTAAAAGCTGGTGTTATTGAACTTGTGATTTTAAATATATACTCTTAAATCCATTTTTATTAAAAATATTTTAAGTAGTAAATTTTACGAGATTTATAGTGATTTGAAAGTGTTTTGGTAGGATTTCTTAGTTAAATTTTTTAAAAACCAAATCCTTGGTTTTAGATGGGATTCTAGAGCTATTTATTTAAAATCATAGTAATTTTCCTAATTAAGCTAAAATAATCTAAAAACTCATTAAAAATCAAATCACTCCGAACATTCTGAAATGCAAGATTAAATACACCCGCTTAAATTTATTGTTAAAAATTTAAAGATGGTTAAGGAAACTTTCAATATATTTAAGATACTGAAAACGTTGTTGGGACCAAACTTACCACTATCACTTTGTGAAAGAGATATTGTGAGAAGACTCCAAAAATCTGACCAACCACGTAGGTAATATGCAAACATTTTATCGCTGTTCTTAAAATATCTGCTCTAACCATGACGAGCGGCCCACTATCTGCTTGAGTATAACTGCCATGCAACCTAGACTATCACTGCCATGCAACGCAGGATTTCACACTCAATCTAATAACATAAAGAAATTCCAAAACAAATTTCTAACTCCACTCCTCTTGCTTCCATATTTCATCTAAAACACTCTTAAGGAAATTTTATTATAAAAATAAGTTAATTATTTGAAATTTGAAAGTTTTCTAATCTCATTTTAAGTTAAGTTTTTGTTTAATAAAAATTTATAGATAATTTTCTTATCTTATATTTTAAATTAGAAATTTTCATAATTTAATATTAAGTTAAATTTTTAATAGACATTTATAAATAATTTCTTTATTTTATAATTTAAATTAGAAAGTTTCCTAGTCTCAAATTAATTTTTTTTCAATAGATCATTTTCTTATCTTATGTATTTATCCATTAACAATACAATGATAAAATTTAGAAAATTTTCTTAATTAATAATGTTGAAGTGGAATTTTAATCATATATGTAGACTCTCAATGGCATTTAACCTCATCTTTTTCTTCTTTATTAAATTTCTTCTTATTTATTTTTGTCACCATATCTATTATAGGTTATATATAGTTAATTATAAAGATGACATAATTATTTTAAATAAAAAAATTTCTAATCTAATATTAGGTTATTTTTTATATAATAGAAATTTATATATAATTTTCTTATATTTTATTTTAAATTAGAAAGCTCCTTAATCTAATATTAAGTTAATTTTTTGTTTAATATAAATTTATAGATAATTTTCTAATCTTATATTTTAAATTAGAGAATTTCGTAATCTGATATTACGTTTTCTGTTTAATAGAAATTTATAGATAATTTCATTATCTTATTTTTTTCTATTAACAATACAATTATATAATTTAAAAAAATTTCTAAAAATATTAAGATAACTTTTTGTTTAATATAAATTTATAGATAATTTACTGTTTTTATATTTTAAATTCGAAAGTTTCCTAATCTAAGATTAAGTTTTTTTTTTGTTGATAGAAATTTAAAGATAATTTCCTTATCTTATATATTTTTCTATTATTAATACAATTATAAAATTTAGAAATTTTTCTTAATTTATATTGTTGATGTGGAATTATAACTTTCTTTAAAATATTAAGTTAACTTTTTGTTTAATAAAATTTATAGATAATTTCTTTATTTTATATTTTAAATAAGAAATTTTCTTAATCTAGGATTAAGTTTTTTTTGTTTGATAGAAACTTAAGTATAATTTCCTTATCTTATATACTTTTTTCTATTATTAATACAATTATAAAATTTAGAAGTTGTCCTTAATTTATAATGTTGATGTTGAATGATACTATTGGTTATTTAAAATTTTTTTGTGGAAACTCTCAATGGCATTTAGCCTCAAATTTTATATATTAATAGATGATCCTACATTCCTAGTGACAACACTAGCTCAAAAGTGGCATTGCAGTTACCAAACATATGAAGAACCAACTATTGACATATTCAAAACTGAAATCTCTGTCAGTAATGAAAAGCTCAGACTCAAAGACTAAGGGCTTGATTGGTTTACCCGCTACCATCCGCAAACGCAGCTTTTGCGGATGATAGCGGTTCTCAGCGTTTGACAACAATCACAAAAAACACATTTCACCGCTTTGTATCGCTCCAAATCGCTCAAATTCAAAAGTTGCTTTCCGCTAGCGTTTGCGGTTGCGGGCGGTTGCGGATGGCCAATAAAAAAAATAAAAAATAAAAAATTAAGTTTAAAAATAATAAAAATTGATTTAAAATAATATAATATATATATAAAATAAGTTAGTTAATAAAAAAATTAGTAAATNAAAAATTAGTAAATTAAAAATTTTAAAATTAAATATTAAAATTATGAAATATATGAATAAATTTCATATTTTCTATTGATTATTCACTAAACACTTATAATAATTTTATATTAATAAAATTTTAAAATTAAATTTTTTTAATAATTAATTTTATTAGAATAATACACATTTTTTGATATTTTATATAGTTATATAATATGGTTATATTGTTAATTTTTTGTTTAACCGCTGTTGCATCCGCTAGCCAACCAGTCATAATTCTCCCGCAAACGCATCAGTTTTTAACCGCTGTACCAGTCATATGAATCGCTTGATAACGCTTAAAACCGCAACCGTCCGTTTCCGCAAACTCCCGCAACCGCAACCGTAACCGCTGCGGTTAAACCAGTCAAGCTCTAAATGAAAGAGTGAAACTACAGAACCTTGATAGTTTTATATGCAATGTCCCATGACCGGATGACACATATCTCAAATATAGTTATTGTCGTCCATCAGCATCAATGATTAGCATGAAGGACAAAGAAACTCATGAGAATGTAAAGGATAAAGAAACTCTAACAGCAAAAATCATCAGAAGGTTCAATAGCATCAGGTTTGGCTCTCCATACAATCTGTTTCAAGCCACTACAATCTCCACTCAAATCAGTCGTATCCCCCATATCTTCAAAGAAACCTACTTCACCAGAAAATTATAATAACTTAATACACTATTGTATTAAAAAGTCTCAGGTGACTGTATGAAGATGAACTTATATACTAAGACTACATAAATCCTACTCAAACCACATCTACTAAATAGAATAATTTAAGAGTGAATTTAAGTTTTCATTTTTTATTTGTGTCAGCTCCCAGTGTTCCCAATTTTCATATACTGCCCAAATTCTTTACTTAAAACTATAAAACATCATTACATTCTCTAAAAATCCATCCTCACGAAGACTCCTCACCCTGTATATGTAGACTAGTTGCAATATGGAGCCGTAAAGGCCAAGAAAATGTTGGATTTTCAAAATGAAAAAAAAAACTGATATGATTACAAAACAATGTTTGAGAAAGCTGATTCATATATTTGTTCCTAATTTTATTATAGCAAGGATGAAGACACAAGACACTCTTAACAAGTGATGCTTTGATTAAGTAAAAGAGTGAACGATCGTCAAAAACTAGTCTTGTTTATAGCAAGTGAGAATGTGGCCAATGATGAGTCCACATAACATACCGGGCACATAGCTTATTTCAGCAGCTACCCAGCTCACTACTTGATATTTTTCTTCACCTTCTTCATCTTCTTCTTCTTGCTTTGTTTCTTCTTCTTCTTCTCCTCCGCCACAGATTTCTTCAAGCGGTGCACTGCAGAGCCCATGATTCTCTGTGAAAGAAGAACTATTCTGGCTTTGAACCTGAGTACCTCGTGGTATTGGACCTTCAAACCTGTTGTGAGAGAAGTTCATCCACGCCAGAAATGTGAGTTTCCTGAGATCTGGTGAGATTTTTCCAGATAATTTGTTTTGGGAGAGATCCAATGATTGAAGATTGATTAAGTTCGATAGAGATGGTGGAATATGGCCTGTGAAAGCGTTGTTTGACATGTTGAGCACAATCAATCCCTTGAGTAAGCCGATGGATGCATGAATATCTCCTTCGAGTATGGTTCCGGAGACATCGATGGTTTTGTACATTTCAAAACAAATCCCTACAAGCTCCATCTTCAATCCTTTGTTTATCAGACCCACTGATTGTTGGTAGTATCCTACGGTAAGACATACTTCAATCTTTTGCTTAGGATATTCAATGTCTAGGACTGATGACATTTCACTCCAACCAGAAAAGTAATCTGATGACAAAACTCCTCTGAAGTGATTTTGCAAATCATCAAAGATTCACAGCTTGGGGAAACTCAAAGAATCTCCAGGAGAAGACATTGGTCTATAAAAATCATTAGAACAAAGAATAATAATCTGTAGATTAGGCAACAATCTCAACCAAAATGGAAAGTTTCCACTGAATTTGTTCTCTTCAATATTCAAAAACTCGAGAAGAGTGCAGTTGATAAGTGACTTGGAAAATTCTCCTGAAAACTGGTTGCGACCAACATCAAGTGATACCAATTGATCACCTATAGATTCCTCTGGAATAACACTAGAAAGGCTGTTATCCCGAAGATGTAGGACAGAAAGAGTAATATTGAAATTCTCAAAACACAGAGGAATGGAACCGTTGAAGTTGTTGTTGGATAAATCAAGAGTATCAAGCTCAACAAATTCGCATATTTCCCTAGAAATCTCTCCTGAAAACCAATTTGTGGAGCTCAGAAAATACGACATAGAATATGGTAACAAAGGTAATGGACCCTCGAATTTGTTTGAACTTATATCAAGAATTCGTAATGAACTATTTTGAAGAACTTCCGCTGATCCTTCAAAACCACTGCAGGAGTTATGAGAAATGTTGGCAATTTGCAGAATTGGTAGCCTCCATAACCACTATGGTACTTAGCCTTCAATTTGATTATCAGAAATGTTTAAAAGAATTAAACTGGTATGGGTCTGTAGAACCTTAGGAAACTCAAAAAAATTACAGGATGATAACATCAAGTATCGAATGGGTGAGGGAAGATGGAGGGCTGAACTGATCTTCAAACTAATCCCTAAAAGATTAAGATTCAAAAGTGACTTGAAATGTGATAAAATGCTGAAATCAACCATGCCCCTCCCTGTGTTCAAATAAGAGAGGTCAAGAAACACAAGGTCGACTAGTTTCCATATAAATATGGGGATTGGCCCATTGAAATTTTTTACTCCAAGTTCTAAAGCTTCAAGTTTAGATGGTGAAGAGATATTGCCAATCTCAAGAGAATCGCTGAAGCCGTTTCTTTCAAGGTTAAGCTTCATCAAGGAAGGGATCATCAAAAGAGACGGTGGAACAGATCCATAAATTAAATTTTCACCAATAAATAAAGCCTCCAGTTTAGAGAGGCTACTCATGTTAGATGGGAGCGTACCTTTGAACTGTCACCAATGTCAATCATGGTGAGTTCGCTCAAATTGAGGAGCATAGGAGGAAAGTTTCCACTGAACTTTTTTGATTCAAGACTCAACACGATCGAATCTGGTAGCTCACCAATTAAACCATTTTCATAAAGACTCAAAACCCTTAGATATTTGAGATTGCTGATAGAATCAGGCAAAATACTTGAAATATTATTGCTGAAAAGTTCTAGACTCTGAAGATGTTGGAGTTTTCAACAGGCTACTATTAGATCTCAAATGGCCATTGAGATTACAGTTCCCGAGGTCTAACTTAACGACCTTGCCTGTCTTAGGATCACAAAAGACACCGTCCCAAGAGCAGCAATCAGTGTCGTTCCTCCACCCCTCTATCTTCTTATCAATGAATGGGGACCCTTCGTCGATGACATAGAACTCGCTCTTGAACTCCCAAAGAGCATCTCACTGGTTTGGAAGACACAAGTATGGAGTTAGAAAGAGACAAGATTAAACATACACTCCATATTATCTTCATCTTCCTCTCACTAAGAATGCATCATTTTTTTTTTCTTGTGTTTGGGCTGTGAAACGAGGGATATTGGTAACTAATTGATAATATGAAAGTTTGACCTAACAAGTCTCCTCTGCAGAGTAATAATTGATAAATGGTCCACAAGTCTTCTATGCAGCCTGAAAACTCACTAATCGTTCAAACTGTCTATTGTCCGCATGTGGTTGGGGTTATAATGCCTCGTGGATGTGGAGCTTGAAGTTCTTTTGACTTTAGTTAAAAATCTGGACAAAGACAGAAAAGTGGGAGAGGAGACTCAGCTAAGATTGTTCCCAAGACCTGTTACAAGAGTAAGAAATGACGTATTTGACAATGTAGCATGCTTATATCATGTTAATATATTATGCTTCTTGGAATTGGTCAAAAAGAATGAAGACAATGGTTTATGCACGACCAATCCTCAAGAGAATAGTGCATAGCCAATACATAGAGAGGGAAAGAAAGAAAACATATGGAAGAAATCTAACAGATTTAACATCCACGATTAATCAAAATTTAACATCGATCATATGCAATGAAAGACGGCCTCACTACCCTTCATATGGTATTGTAGAACATCAGTCGTTTATTAAGGAGCTACTTTTTATCACACATGACTTGAAAGCTCATTACCAGTCTCCTATATACCTATACTCGTCTCTTCCAGACACAAGCATATCATTCAACTATAAGAACATTCCACAATCTTTGGACAAAGCACGGATATTAGATATATGAACCAAAGTCCCATTAGTTTGCATTTACAGCAAGTAACAGTGGTCTATTAACAGTGGTCCGTCTGTTTTATCTACCTAAGTTTCAGCACATTCTCGTTCGCCAGTCGCCACTAAGAAAAACGGAAAGTGTAGTAAAGCAAGAGGCCAAAGCTTCGCTATGCTCTCCTCTAAGTACTGAGAAAAACTTTTAATTTTTACAAAGAAACAAGCTACACTTACCCAATACTGAACACGCTAAGAGGATCCAGAGGTTTTTGTGACGGCAAAGACATAACTCGAGCTGAAACAGTACTCGTTAGTGTGCCCTTAGCTTCAATGAGCCGCCACATGTACCATGAAGCCACTGATCTGTACGGTCGCCACATGACACAAACAAAGGTGCTCCATTTGCGAAGTCTGAGGCAGGTCCTCAAAGTTCTTGAAAATGGTCTAAGAAGTGGCGAAATAGTAGTTTAAAGTAGTGAAACCGAGTTTAGCGAAAAAACCGAAGTGGTAGAGTTAAATAAGCTTGATGAGAATAAACGTTTTAAGCTTGTTAGATCTGATAAATGACTGGAATCGAATATTACAGATTAGTTACAGATCTTGACAATTTAGTCTTTTCTTACTTAGTACAACCATTGAACAGAGTCCCATTAATTCTGCCCTAAGAATAAAAAAGAGACTCAAACTTGATTGATCATTGATACGATGATTTGAAGCAAAGACGGGTCAGCGAAAAGTTCTGTTTTCTGCTAAGATCTTGTTCATATTCCGACTAAAAAACCTCAAGACAATATCGAAGCTAATTGCCTCAACTTGGCAGAACTTACTTATTTCCATGGAGTTTGTACACAAGCAACAATCCACAATAGAGTTCACAAGATCAACTAGAAACCCAGAAAGTTAAAACTTACTTCGATGGAGTTTGTACACAAGAAATAATCCACAATAGAGGTCACAAGATCAACAAGAAAACCATAAAATTAGGTAGATAGATAACCAAATATGCGTTGCATCTCCACTAAAACCAAGGAAAAAGTAAGGCAAGGCCATTTCTTGAATCAAACAGAGCCCCTCTGTCTTAAGCTATCTCGGGTTCAATGTTGATGAGGAACATTCATTCAATGGCAATCGATAAAACACACCCAAATTTCATTATCTCAACAAAAGCCACCAAAGTATTGATACAAGAAAGAAAGAGACTGAAACTGAAACAGCAACAAAAGTCTTTTATTGATTTAGTACAAGACAGCCTCGGCTCAATCTAATACCTAAATGACCCAAGTCACCCGCTAATTCCATGGATCTAGCTTTGGATTCTTCAGCAGCTTTCATTTTTCTAGCCACATTTTCTCTATTTTTACGCCATTGCCTCTACTGAACCTCTCATAAAATATTTCGGATGACCAATTTGCAAATGGCGTCCACTATCTCCGTTCATTATTACAAATTCCTAATAACAACAGCAAAAGAAATATGAGAGAGATGACAACAATAAAAAAAACTAAAGTTAATGCTGCAAAATCCAGAAACTTACGTAGTGCTTGAGGTTGGAGGTAAACAATGGGGGCATAGTATCATTCGGACCTCGAAAGAACCCTCCATACTTGCTTCAAAAGATTCTATTTTCTGCTCATGTGGAGCATGTAAGACTGTCGTTGTAGACCAAATAACACAGAGAACACAACCAAGCACTCGGAATATATGAAATTTCTCTTGCAAAGAGCACTGAGGAGTTGATTTCTGATGGAATGTTAGTTTGGATTTTAGAGTATTAAAACTGTCACAATTGGTATTCTGTAATAAAACACTTGTTACATTGCTTTGCCTATCGCTAATAATAAACTGTTATTTTTGTGAATCTTGTAACGGGCTACATATTTGATTCCTTTGTTCTTTTAAACCGATTCTCATGTACTAACCTCGAAGTTATCAATTTGGGTTTTTGCGATACATATATTCTTGCGGTAAAAAAGAAACCGAGATTATGGAAACGTCTAACTAAAAAATTCTTCTTTATTGAATTGATTTTAAACATGTACAGCAGGAGAAATAAGAAGAACTAGGAGAGGTACAAACCCAGGAAATAATGAAAGCAAAGAGATCGTCCCATAATCTAAAGAAAAGAATGGAAGCAAAGAGACTCATATTAACT
>OVBI01002338.1:0-21192 GCA_900406495.1 Sisymbrium altissimum | reverse complement strand
CACTGAAACTTCTCCTCTAAACGGTCGGACTTATTACTTGCGTCACCGCCAAACATAGGCATCTTGTCTCCTCTACTACTAGTAGGATCAACTCCCACCTCTGCAGACTTCTCCTTTGATTTGCCAACACTGCCCTTCATTCTCAATGGGAAAGACGCTTCTCCTCCAGGCCAAACCTTCTTCTCAAACACATGTCCATCCTTTATCTTTTCTTCCATGTACATCACTTTCCTATCCCTTATTTCGTCATCCACTCAGCCTCACCAATATCACCTGTGATGATAACTTGCACAACCAACTGCAGAAAAGGAAAAACAAATGCCCGTTAACTGACCATAAAAACATTACACCATTATGTACAGACATTCGCCCACTTATGTACAACCATAGGCAACTGCCACTATAACACTATTTGGCCAGACATCCGCACATCTATCGCCATCCACGGCCTTATCACACACGCATGCTTGCTACGGACTGGATAACCACATCTACTGGCCAACCAAAACAAACTTCACTTACATGTGTTCAACATAAGGCAACTCCCACAACAACACTATATGGACAGGCATTCCCACATATGTTGACATCCACGCAATTATCACACTCGCACGCTACTAAGTGAACATGTACAACCTACATGCAAGGCTTATCCTACATCTCGACACTCAACTGCAGATCCACTACAATACCATGTACAACCACATCCCAACCAACTCACCTACCTAACAACTATTATCAATCAATTATCAACCATATAACAGAAGAAACATGGGTGACCATAAAAAAGTCAAAATAAAATTAATCTTACCTCGGGGTCGTCTTCCACAACGAAGACGTCGGACATCTGCAAAGACTTCAAAGGGAATTTGCTTCCAGGAAAATCAAATAGAGGGTTCACCCTATCTCCACCGGTCATCCTACGTAATAGGCCCGGAATAGCCTCGAGGGCAACTAGCTGTAACGCCTGAGGGAAACCAATGAGTCTCAGTGATTCTTGCTTCAGCTGTTGTCTATACGCATCCACCGGATCTTCGCATTTAACAGCCACTTTCTTGCCAGGTTTCATTGTGCTAATCGTCCAAATAAACGACTCACGGCCCCAAGGGAATTCTAGGAAGGCATCAAGGTTTTGTAACATAAGTACATACTTCGGGGTTGGTTTGTGCGTCTGTGCAGAAGCAATTAGAACACCATCCACGATCAAAAGAATAGCAAGTTTCAAACGCCTCCTACTGGTCATCCCACTGTCTTGTCTCATCAACTCCACTATATCAGCCAGGGTTGCAGTCCGGGGGAGGCCAACAAGGATGTTCCAATATGCATCACTTATATCTTTGTGCGTGTATTGCTCATCAGGGTCGTACCCGTTAGGGAAGTCACCACACGGCAGACCGGTTACAGAACCAAACTCCACCAAAGAGAACCGAAATGGACGACCACCAAAAACTGACCAGAGTTCGTATTTTTTCTTCGTCACCAGTTGGCGAGTAAGCAAGGAGTGGAGGAGCTTGCAAGAAATAGGGCATCGGGCACTAGGCAAATCGAACAACTTCCCAAAACAAGATGCTCAAATCCTCTCTAACTCGGGTGTTCCACGAAGTAGATCTCTCACAATCAATAGAGTGTCCAGTTTGGAGTAAACATTGATCCTTTTACTAGGAAATCGGTCTGTGGCAAACAGTCGGTTAGGTAAACAAAGATCCCAGTTTTTGTCAACGGAAGGACCTCCTTCTGTAATAAAAACAAAAATTTACAGTCAAAAAATTACAGTCCACTATAAGCCACTACGCAATTAAACAACACCAAAAGCAACACGAAATCGAAAACCATTACGAAGTTCAGCGACCAAATACCTTCCATCGAAACAAAGAAAAAGAGAATCTCAGCACAATTGCAAGTCTACACAACCAACACACAAAACGACGAGGCGGAGGGGGAGATTTCCAAATTTCCTCTGAAATTTTTTCACTGTTGTCACTGTCTCTTTTAAGTTTTCGATAGGGGGAAATAACAGGATAAGAGACGGGGCAAAAAGTCAAATTTCCTTTAATTCTAACGAAACGGGGTAAACGGCCAGTCACTCAATTAATTTAGTTACTCTAGCTCAGGGGTAAATCCGGTTTTTCGCAAAGAAAAGTGCCCTCCCTCAGCAAAGTGTCTTAAATGGACACATTGTTTCGGAAAATGCCTAAATATGTAACCGTCTCTTAGATTTTAGAGTGATGAGACGATGGCTTGGAAAAAGAGCTTATGAATTAGAGTGGCACACATTATCCATCCATTAGATCATCTCTAATGGTTTGTCTCATTTTTTTTTTCTTTTAAAATAAATTTACACTAAAATATATCTATGTTTTACTCCAACTCATTTCTTCATTTTTCTCTTTATAACAAAATATTTCAAAGATATCCCTTTTATCAATTTTTATTTATTTGTGATTGTACTTTTATTAAATTTTATTTATTTATTTTGAAATTTCAAATTTTCTATTAAACATATAACTTTCTTACAATTAAACATTTATCATATCAATAAAATTACATTAAACAAAAAAATCACAGTCTTTATTATATTTTCTGTTGTGTTAAATTGATTTTTTCAAATTTTAATTTTGGTATTAATTATCTATTTCAATGTTATTAGTTTTTATTTTATTGTATTTTCTATATTATATATATTGTTATCTCATTTTAAGTTTTTTATATAATTAATTTTATATTTATAATTATATTTAAAAAGATTATATGTCATATAAATATTAAGTTATTTTATTTAAGTATACAATAAGATTTTATAAAGTTTAATGATTATTTTGCAAATAAAAAGAGTTCAACACTAAAATGAGTTTGTGAATAGTATTCCCTTAAATTTGATGTAATACTGTTCAAAAACTCATTTTTCCCTCATTTTTAGTGTACTATTAAAGAGAAGTTTTCCTCATTTTTGTGTTTTCCCTCATTATAGTAAACCATTGGAAATGCTTTTAGATGTCATTTTGATGATTTTTGTGTGAAAAAAAAAAGAAAAAAATCTAGGTGGCACGGAATCTTCGTTGGATGTTCGCTTTCCGCTTCGCAATTAGAATCAGAATCAGAAACTTTTGAAAGCTTTCGAAAATTTTCTTTCATAACGTTTCCAAAAAAACTCTTTTAAAACATATTGGAAGCTTGCGTTCCCGTTCTGGGAGCTTGTGTTTTCATTTTGAAAGCTTCTATTTTCATTTAAAAAACATATTTACGTAAAATTAAATTAAAATTTAGATTAATTTTTTAGATTTTTTTTATTATATAAAAAATTTAAGAATTAATAATAAGATAAAATATTTAAAATCATATATGAACTAGTAGAACTACTTATAAGTTGTACATTTGTACATTAAATCTTTTAGTTTTTTAATTCTTTAAAGTTATATGAATTATTTATGAGATATTTAGAAGTGATTAATTTAACTAATTATTCATTAGTTTCTGTAAAATATAGTTCATTGATCTTTTTACACTATATCATATTATAAATAGATGAGTTTTTTGAAAATAAATAAATTATATTTATTCTTTGATTTTTTATTATATGATATTTAATTGTGAGTTTTATAAAACTAATAGATTAGGTCTTTTAATATATTTTAATGTTTAATATATATATATATAATATTTATATATATACGATTCCAACATTTACCATTTTTATATATTTTAAAAAATTTGTTTTTCCGTTTCCTAACACTTCCGTTTCCGCGTATCCATTTCTAATTCCATGCAATATAGAAGGAAATTCTTTAAATTAGTAAATTTCCAAAAGAGTCTTTTTATGATTATAATTCATTTAGATTATAAAATTCTTTAACTCTAAAACATACATTAAAAATATTATAAACAACATTTATTAGGAATATTAATTCATAAAATATCATATTAAAAACTAAAATGACATAAAATATTAATAAAATATAAAATTAATTGAGGGTTAAAACTAGTGAAATATATAAATATAGGGAATAGAATGTAAAAAAAGAAGATGAAACCTCAAAATTTGAAGTTTTAAGTTAATTTTATAGTGTGAATAACCTCAAAAAAGAATCTGGTTGCTTTTGAAAATTTGAGGGTTTTTTATATATAAAAAAAAAGTGCTCTTATTTATGCATTATCTTTCAAAAAAATGTCATATTTATGCTTATAGACTGATGAAAGCTCTTGTGTGTCTTTGACCCCAAAAAAAAAAAAAAAAATGCTATTGTACACCAAAATATTCGGTAAGAATTTTTTTTACAAATAATCGAAACAATCCGCACATCAATTAGAATATTGTGAAAATAATGTTAGATATCTGTATGTTGATTGTGATTCCACTGGTTAGGTAAGTATATTAAATATTTTCCTATATACAAATTGTAGTTTTACTCAATTTTTATGAGAGTTATACAAGTTTATCCCATCATGAATGAATCTCAATCTAATATCTTTATTCTCTTCATTAAAAGATGGAAGATTGAATCTGGGTGATGGCGTGTTCGACCGAGAATTAGGACGTTCTGCTATTTCGAGTTAGGTTTGCATATCCTTTCTACTTAAAATTTTGTTGTTAACCGAAAAAAAAAGGTTAATGATGAGAGATTCTCAACGTTTCTCACTTTTTTGTGTTATCGTGTTTCAAAAAGGTCAAAAAATAAACGTCTAAAAATCGTAATTGTATGTCACACTTTGTAAACAAATAAAATGAATGACAATGATGTGAGGTAAATATTTTCAAAACCATATTAACAACTAAATTGTTAAAAGCTTACATGACGGCTGATTTTTATGTAGCATGTTATCCTTTTTTGTGGGTGTCTAATTTATCCAATGCAATAAAAACTTAGGATTTTATATCTTAGATTTAGGTTTAGTTTTGATAAAACGTCATGCAATAAATTAGACTTCTACATAACAATATATAACATATCTACAACATCTATTTGTATTAATATTTTTCAGGACTACAAGTCCCTGGTATCAACATTCTGTCAAGTATAGGACGAATGTAGGACCATTGTAACCAATCGGACCCAACTTTATCTTGCGTATGTGCGAAGCTATAATCTTCAAGAATATATTGTGTATACGGTCGAGTGGACCTCTCGTTTTTTTTTAAAACGAGGGTGGTTTTATTCTAAACATATATTGTATTGTTAGCAATCTTCTATACTATTAAAACATAACAAACAGAAAAAATAGTATTAATCTTTAATCATGTATTATATTACTAAAAATACTATTAGACATATGTAATTTTATTAGAATCTCATTAAAAATTATAGAAAATAACATTGTACTAACTAAAAATCTTTATAAACAATGCACTAAGTAAATATGTTTTCAAACAATCTAAAAATTTTGGATTCCATTTTTCTAATAATATCTGTTTTTAGTTAAAATGCAAATTATGTGACAAACACACATAACTGTTTGATTCCATGACTATGCGATACACATTACCCATCCACTAATCTTACTAAAGAGAACCCCTCGGCTAATTAGTTTATCGAATCCCATCGACCATATAACTATCTGTTAATGATCAAGTAAAAAATGCCCCTCGCACAGTTGCTTGATTGCATATGGTTGCCTAATGAGATCAATTCTCTTTGATCTTACATCAAATGACCTGATGCAGCATTAGCTAGCAAGCCCCATATTCTCTGATCATTTTTTACTTAGGTATGTTTTGTTTTTTTTTTTTTCAATTTGCGTCATATTTCTGGTTTTGAAATTAATAGTTCTAAGTTGTAACTTAAAACAACTCCCAATTCTTACACAATTCTTTTTTGTTCATCAATAAATGTTTTTTTTAAAAAGAAACATTAATTGTCATGTTTTTTTTTCAAAATTGACATTTGTAGCTTAAAGCAACTTACACTTTATATATAATTTTTTGTTGTATCATTAAAGCATTTACTAATTTATCTCTATAATATATATATATATATATGTGTGTATATATTCATATTTGATCCAAAGTTAAAGAGGTTTTACAGTAGTATTATTGTGTATCACCATCTGTGTACAGCAGTGCAGGTTTGTGTGTAGTGTGATATGAGAGTAGAAATTTGTTTCCTTCAAGTGCACTCTGAACTTTATAAGCCAGCTCTCAATCACGTGATCTTTTTTTATTCACATAACCTTCTTTTAACTCCAATAATTAAGAAAAGGCCAAAAGGCCCAAAACTGATAACTACTTCCACCAAAAATTACCAAGAAATCAGCAAAATAAAAAATAAAGAGGTAATTAGATTGGATATACAGTTCAATTACTTGTCTATCCTTAACGTTTACTCAACATAAAAGTTTGTATTGATTATGTTGAGTATAGTATATAAATGTCTAATAATGATCCATATTTGCAAAATGTATTTATGTTGGGTTGACATCATGAGTACAACATGATTACGATTAGGAGGAACACCAATGTGTATGTACCAACCTACGGATATACATGTACTCTTAACTCTTAAGTCTCTGAATTATGGTGTAGTACGAAAGCCAAATCGGCAAATCCCTGGCGAGCTACGGATTGTAATGGTCTAATAGGTATATATCTGAATTGTTTTATAAAAGCTATCATATTGTATAAAATCAGATATAGTTCATTTTTGGAATTATAAAAATGTGTCTTGGTTTCACTTTCACATGCATGGGTCAAAATGATAATTGACCACGTAGTTTTTACATTTGGCGAAAACATACCATGCCTGATTGTTGGACGGTCAACAAGTCACCGTAATGTCCGCCTGAGAAACAAAAATTAGGAAACATGAGCGGAGAAGATTGATTGATTAAATTAAGTTGTAGAAAATATTTTCCTTCAAATCCGGCATAAAACCAGTGGTGACCCATTAGATTCCGTACGGAACACACTGCCTTTTGAATGACGTGGCATGTCCAAGCTCTTTGATTCGTTAAATCCGTTAGTTGATTTGGTTCATCCTATTAAACTAATCACACACATCTCTGCGTATCCTTTTTCGGTAAACACATCTGCGTCTCTAACTTTAGGATGTCTGTATTTATTAATATTTTTTACTTAATATGGAGTCCCATTTTATATAACTTTTGTATAAAAGTTTATAACTTCCTACCAGTGATAGAACATCACTTTATGTATTTAGCAGTATAGTGCAATGTAGACAAAAAACCAAATATGTAGAAAACTCGATTTTGTAACCACCGATCTTTTTAACCTTTAAACAGAAAAGGTTGTTGATTTCAGTTACGGAATATAAAGCTTTGCTACTTGCTAGGTTAATTTGGTTTAGACATTTTTAAAAATTCAACATTTGATTTTCAAACATTTTTAGTTAAAATTTTGTTTGGTGTTGGGTGGAGATCTGTCTTCATTGTACTGTATAAGAAGTAAATAACCAAATTTTACATGGGAAAAAAATAATTAGGAGGAAATTAAATACCATAGGAGTAAATCCTTATACACTTAAAATTTATTTTCTTTCTCAAAAAGTATCGTAGGAGTAAATTTATCTGTATACTATTAAAGTGAGTGGAACAAAGACAGTAAAAAAGGCTTTTCAACTTTAATTTTGTTACAGATCTAGCGCCAGTTCCTCACATCTAAAATTCTGTGTTTTGAATTTCGGTCTAATACTATTGTTTTATTTTATAAAAGGTCTAAGACATTTGTTCCATATGCTAGACTGTTACAGTACACCTTTAAGACACCTTGGATATATACTATTAAATCTATTACATTTGATTATCACGCACACCAACATCATTAATCCCTTTGTACAAGTAAAACAATAATCATTTAACTTCTCATTTTTTTAATCCAAAAACTAATTTACAGCTTTACACTGTAGAAATGTCATCTAAACTTTCAAGACAATTATCATTCGATTAGGGAAACGGGAAACCCAACCGAAGTTAGTAAGAGTAAAATAACATCTGATGATGCAGAAATGTTAAAAATAATTATCAATTAAGATAATAATATGAACAGACGACATGAGGCGGTTACGTCAGTTATGAGAGTTTTGTTTAGAGAGTCACGGCGTTACAATTAAGTGACTAAACGGCAAACAAAAAATAGTAGAGATTCCAAAATTACGAAAAAGTTAACTTAAGTACGATAACTTAACTTGACTTAGGCCCTGATTGTTTGATTAAATTCTAATTTTTAGTTTTTAAATTTTAGTTTTTGGTTTTTGGATTTTAAATTTTTGGTTTTGATTTTAGTTTTTCTAAAAAAAATCTTAAATGATGATTTTATTTATTTAGTTTTTTATTTTGGTTATATATATATGGTTTTTTAATTTTTTTACTTATTCTTATTTTTGGGTTAAAATTTATTAAACAAATATATTAATATATAAATCAAGAAATTATTTTATAAAATTAAAAACTTGATTGGTGTTTATTTATTTTTTGGTTTTTAATCGATTTTAAATAATTTATAAGTTAGCTCTTTTTCAAATGTGTTGAAATTAGTAAAATAATATCTCACAAAATATATAAATAGTTCCAAAACAATACAAAATATAAAATATTAAAGATGTATGTAGATTTATTTTATATCTATTTTTAAAATAGTTAACTGTAAAATAATTATTTTATTTTATTGATAGTTTAGGAAACAATTTTTTTATTAGGAGTTTTAATGTTAAATAAATTATTTTTTTCAAATAGAAATATTTGTAAATAAATTAAAAACAACAATAATTAAGAGAGAGAAATAGAAAAAATCATAAAAACATGAATTTTAGTTTTTATTTGAAAATAGGGTAATTATTTCAAAATCTAACTTCCCTAAATTTTAATAAATCTCAAATCTTGATTAGATAAAAAAAATAGTTATTAAAAAACACAAAAACCAAAAATGGTTTTACGAACAATAAACAATCAACCTTTTTTTTTTTTTGGTCAAGAAACAATCAACCTCTTTAAAAGATAAGAAAGTAAGTAACAAACTTCACTGCCTGGTTAAGTAACGGAGTTAATTAAACTAACGGCAACGATAACGTTTCTTTCTTTTTTTTGTTATCCGCGTATATAAAACGGAGACGGTTTCCTTGGAGCTTGTGCACACACTAAATCTGTCACTCGTCTCCTTCTTCCTCTTCCTTCTCTCACCTTCTCTCTCCTCTTCTTTCCGAGAGAAAAGCGAGAAAAACAAAAAAAGAAGCTTCTTCAATGGCGTCTTCGTCTCAGAAACTAACCACCGTTTGTTTCGCCGTTCTCGTCCTCTTAGCTCTCACCGCAACCGTTCTCCGTAACTACGAAATCCCTACCTCCAGGTTCTCCTCTCCGCCACGTGACTACGTCTTCCTCCTCGAATCTACCTTATGGTTCTTAAAGTCGCCTGCATTCTCGATTTCTGCGAAGGATTTGTTTCGTTGAAGCTGCATTTTCTATTTTTCTTCGAATGATTTTGATACTTTTCATCTCTGATTTATAAAAATTCCGCTTGAACGATTTTCGATTTTTCCTCGATTTATGACGTATTTTATTAATTTTGTAGCTGATTTTTCATATTTTTTCAGTTATTTTTGAGTCTTTTTGTGAGAGTTTTGAAGTTTAGTCTACAGATTCCTTTTTTAGCTGATTTTTTGTTTTGGTAAATGATTTTTTTTTTTGCAGGAAGATGAAAACAGAGAAGGTGCAGAGCTCGAAGAACAGTACAGCAATGGCGGCGAAGAGGTAAAGAGGGAAACAAAAACTTGATTTATTGTATTTATTTAATTATTTATTATTATTATTGTTATTTTTGCCGCCGCTCATGAAAACATGAAACGCGCTTTTAACCGCTAGGGTTGTTTGTATAACCTTTTTTTTTTTTAAATGAAAATTAAAAAGTGGAATATTAAACAGACGATCTTAGCCGTTGATTATGTTTTAAGGATCCTCGGATCCGTTAAACCGTTTTCTTTTTCGCTTTTTTTCTTTAATTCATTCATCGCCGCTCTCACTCACACATGCTTCTCTGTCTTCTAATTATTTATCATATATTCCACGTCAGTAAATTAGTTATATATCGGCGATTGATGATAAAAAGTTAAATAACGTACGGTTTCTCTTAAGCGTAAATTAGTCAATGCAATTAACAAACGTTCGTTTCTTTCATTCTTTCTCCTCCTGTACTCTCGCGTGTACATATATATCGAGTTTTACTTGCGTTCACATGTTGCCACGTGTCAGAGTGATGTGATATAGAAAAAAACATTTTTTTATTGGTTAATAATTTTAGTGTATGGTTGGTCGCGTCATTTGTGACTTATTTGTTTGTAGGATTGAAAGTGTGGAGTTGAATGAACAACACGCGGTTACTGATCCAGATAAGGTTGCTGATGAAGTCGCTACGCTTGTTCAGATGTGAGCTTTCTCTCTCTCTCTCTCTCTTTCTCTTTTGTGTGACTGCATTAAGTTTCCTCGGGACTTTGCTATGTGTGAAATTGCATTTCAGACGACAAGTCCCCTCCTTTAATTAGAGAGAACTCATAAGCTAAACATATGTGGGACTATTAAAGAGTATACAACAAAAATATTAATTTAGACTTTTATATTTTCAGGCGTAAGAACTTGGGTTTACGTTGCTTTCTTGTCTGTTACCTTTTTATATTTCTCTCTCTCTATTTAATACGACGCTACTTATATAGATAGGTACAGACATGAAACCAACCCTTGCATTAAACTGACACATTGTCGTTTTATCACGCTCTACGCGGATTGTCAGAGTACGCACGGACATTGTTTTGTTTTGTAGGATAAACTCTTTATTTTGGTTTTTTAACGGCCTCTTTCAATTAATTCGATTCACTTTTATGGATTTTGAGGATTTTTGGCAACTGCTCTATCTCTCTACCGTCTTTTTGTGGCATTTATAGTTTTTGAGTCTCTATCATCTTTTGGATATTTACGGTCTGGTCTTTTTTTGGTTTTTCACAAGTTGAACATTAATGGACTAAAATTACTCGGCAACTACTTTATTGATCTCATAAACCAACAAAATAGGATTCGGAATTTATAACGTTAGGTAAGTAACAACTAACAAACATGATGTTTTAATATCAGCCTGTAGATTCCGGTAAAAGACCACAAAAAGAATTTTTTGAATTCGACGTGTTGTGATTGATATATCAAGTTTTGATTTTTTTTTTTTTTTAAGGAGCGAACATAACAACACAGCAAGGAGAAAGCTTGGATTTTTCTCTTGTGGAACCGGTAACCCAATCGATGACTGTTGGCGTTGTGACCGTAACTGGCATAAGAACCGTAAACGTCTTGCGGATTGTGGGATTGGTTTTGGACGTAACGCAATTGGTGGTCGTGATGGACGCTTCTACGTTGTTACTGACCCGACTGATGAAGACGTTGTGAATCCCAAACCAGGAACTCTACGCCATGCGGTTATTCAAGATGAGCCTCTGTGGATCGTGTTCAAAAGAGACATGGTGATTGAGCTGAAACAGGAGCTGATCATGAACAGTTTCAAGACCATTGATGGTCGTGGTGCTAATGTCCATATAGCTAACGGTGCTTGCATCACTATCCAGTTTATCACGAACGTCATCATTCATGGTCTTCATATTCATGATTGTAAACCTACTGGAAACGCAATGGTTAGAAGCTCGCCATCTCATTTTGGTTGGAGGACAATGGCTGATGGTGATGCAGTGTCTATCTTTGGATCGTCTCATATCTGGATTGATCATAACTCTCTCTCTCACTGTGCCGATGGCCTTGTTGATGCTGTCATGGGTTCCACTGCTATTACCGTTTCCAATAACCACTTTACGCACCACAATGAGGTGATGTTGCTAGGCCACAGTGATTCGTACACAAAAGATAAGCTGATGCAAGTGACCATTGCTTACAACCATTTTGGAGAAGGATTGGTTCAGAGAATGCCAAGGTAAGAAGTAATCTACTATTTGTTTTGAGCTTCTTAGACTTGAGTTGCCTTTTGTTCATTCTGACAGCAGAAATTGGTTGTGTAATTACAGGTGCAGACATGGGTATTTCCATGTGGTTAACAACGACTACACACATTGGGAGATGTACGCCATTGGTGGGAGTGCAGAGCCAACCATCAACAGTCAAGGAAACCGATATGCTGCTCCTAAGAACCGTTTCGCCAAGGAGGTTCAATTTCTAAAACCTTTTTGAGTCTTACTGAAACAGAGTAAGGTGTTGTAGTGTTATGTATAGCTCTCCTTATACCATATTAAAACGTGTATCAAACAGGTGACGAAAAGGGTAGAGACAGATGCGAATGAGTGGCAGAAGTGGAATTGGAGGTCAGAAGGAGATCTTCTACTGAATGGAGCATTCTTCAGGGCATCAGGAGCAGGAAAAGCCTCAGCTAGCTATGGACGAGCCTCGAGCTTAGCAGCTAAACCATCATCAATGGTCCACACTATAACCTCTACTGCAGGAGCACTAGGTTGCCGCAAAGGGAGATCTTGCTAGTTCTCTCTATACCACGATAGTAACTAACCCTAAACCCTTTCCCATATCTTTGGAAAGTGGGGAATATATAGTACTAGTACTCTTTTCTGCTTTCTCGTTTGGTTTTTAGGTCGACTCATTGTTCGTCCGTCATATCCCACTTTGTTTTCTTCTCGGTGGTAGGAATTGGTCAACCTCGGCTTGCTTTTTCTTCTTCTTCTTCTTCAAAAAGGTGGGAAAACAAAAGAGGAGCAAGCGCAGAAGCGTTGTTCAAAAGGTTTTCCTTCTTTTAGTCTTCTACAAGTCTCTTATGGTTTTAGTTTCTTTTCTTTTTTTTTGGTTTTGGAGTTGTTAAGGTCCTTTGGTTTTAATGGATCTCACTCTCTTGCGTTTTAGTGTCTTTTTTTGGGTTTCTCTTTCAAGTTAGTGATCATAGTAAAGCAAAATTTGTAACAAGACGATTGAAAAGCTTTTCTTGATTTCGATTGCAATTTCTGTTGTTTTTGTTCGCTTGTGTTGGCATGAGTGTGTCAGTAATTGGATGATAGAATTGATTTTGATTTTTAATGAAACCTCTAAAGCAAACCACTTGTGAAATATAGGAATGAATCCACAATAAAAATACTTGAGAGTGTAGTAAATGAGAAGGAGTTACACTAACATGTGACGTGATGCCTAATCCATAAACAGTTGTATCGGATCTTTCTGTCTTCTTTTAGAGTTGAGGTGTAGGTAAGTAGTGGTTCTGTTCCTTGCTCTACATGTTAAAAGTTGGGGTTTTCTTTACTCCTTTTTCGTTACTTAACTCGTTTAATAAAACGATTCTAAGAAACATAAGTAAAAAATCCCAGTTATGTCAGCCTAGAAGGCTAGAATACATTGTGTCAGCGAACCAACTCATTTTCATATGAACCATTTTAACCAATAATCAACTAAATTGTTCTCAATATGGATCATGCCAAAATTGGATATACCCAAAGCGAGTAAATCATCACCAACGCGAACGCTTTTTCAAAAAATTTAGCGGGTCACAGTCTCACAGAACATAACATAAGGAAACCGAATATAGAGAAATAACATTCCAAGAACAACTTGTTTTTGTAAGTATTCTATGTATTATCAACATGCTTTAGATAAACTCCAAGGTTGGCACAAGAAACCATCAAACTGCCATTTTTTGTTAATTTGAATTTTTTCAAGTCAAACAAAAAATTCAAAAGATTTCTCATAACTTTAAAGTTGGTCAAACCTACTCTCTTTCATCAATTTATTAGTTACTCATATATATGTATGTTCTCGTAAGAAAAAATATATTATTATTAAAATTCGCAGAAAACCATTTACGAACCAAACCGATTAGTCGAAACACTAGTTATGTGATGATAAGTCATAAGACATGAGAATGTGTAAAAAATAGCTGGAACTCTAAATCAAATATATGAAATATCTTAATTCAGTATTGTACTGCAAACTGATATTACTATAAATGCAACCCAATTCCACTAAATAATCAATCACACAACAAGGTTTCATAATAATAACTAGATTCACTATGTCTCTTGAGCGGAATCCAATAAATAGTTTAAGTTTTTGTGTTTTTGTTTAGAAATTTATGAACAAAAGTGCTTGTCCAGGATTTAGCATAACAATAAAGCAAAGAAAAACACTATTGATATCCCCAAAGGAGGTTAGAATAGAGAACATGAACCAATGCTCAAATCTTCAAAAACTGAAGGAAAATGGTGATTGGCTTCACTCTAAATGGTATCATCATCTGTTGTCTGGAACACATAGCCAGCCTCCTTGAAGTGAGATTTCAGCATTGCTAAAGACTTGTACCTATGAGATATTTTGTTCTTTTCTTCCTTTGCCATTTCTGCATAACTACAACCAATATAGAGAAATCACCAAGCAAAGCTTTCTAAGGTTTGAGGATATCTGAAAAAAAACCGAGGTTTAATACAATGTTTTCTGGATGATAAACAAAGGCTTACGTACGTTTGTTCATATCCATCAGGTTGAAACACTGGATCCCACCCGAAATCAGTTTGTCCTCTTGCAGGAACTATCTTACCCTAACAGATCAATCACAAAGAAACATTAATCAAACTTCCACAATTAACAAAAAAGAAAAAAGAGAAAAAAAAAGAAGTAGCTAAAACAGTTAGCAGATGGATGAAAGAGCGATGACAATGTTGAACATACCGGAGTTTTCCCTAAAAATGTAAGAGGTTCAGCACCTGGACCATGCGAGAAAGAGAATGCGCATAATGCATAAGCTGATTTATCTTCATAGGCCATCAGTAAGTTGTTCAGACCTGCACATGAGTCAGACCAAGATTGGGTTAGGAGATAAATTAAACACTATTCCGCGTTACCAGTAAAGGAGTTAATAGAAACAAAGGCTAAGGTGAGAAAGGAAAGAGACACAATTGAGTACACAACCTTCATGGCCAAGCTTCTCAAGAAACCACTTGCTGCAGAAAAACAGGAAAAAAAAAAGATCAAAAGGGCTACAAAGAAGAATTCTACATAAATCCAAAACAGTTAGACCCACGCTAAATCAATCTGATACTGGCCAGTAACTGCATATATATTCCATGTCTAATTTCCAGTAGGTGATGATATTGGCAGCCAACAGTAAGTAAGATAGAGGTCTTTTCAACATGACTTGATCCAACCTAATCAAACGAATTTAGACATAATTCGTAATTTCTAATTTTTTAAAATAGAGGTCTCTTCTACATTCGTAATTAAGACATCCAGGAACACAACATTCAGTAAGATAATTCCATTTGGCTACTAACTCACACCACTTAACAGACACCTAAACGAACTAAGACACCGAGATAAAATTACCTGTCAAGAAAGATTCGTAGATAAAGATAAAAGACAGTAACTTCATTAACTTGGCATATCTATGTCTGTAATCCACTTACCTAACTAACTCACAGACTCATAATTTAGCACACTACAACAAAGTAGAAAACTATCCTCCTAACGATTGACAAAAAAGAGACTTCCACGCACAGCATCAAGAGAGGAAGGCAAAAAAAACAAAACTTACATGTATGGCCCTGCAAAATCCCACAAAACAAATCAGACAATGTGACCAATTGCTCTACATAGTCATAGAGTAAAATGAGAACAAATCTAAAGGAAAACATACCAGGAAGACCCTTCAAAGCATTGAAACAGAGACATGTATCCTCCACTAGCACTGGCCCATTCACCTTCCCATTATCAAACACACTTTGTATCAGTTTATTTAGCTTACATATAACCACCCTATGATTACAATAAAGCTTATATATATTATATACATAAACAGAACTATGATTATTTACTGTAAATCAATTCAAGTAAATATGATAACTTTGTGCACCTGGAGAGCAGCCAAACGAGCTTTCTCTTTGGAGATATCCTCAGGCTCACCTTGCAGCTCAGGCACTGTTACTCAAGAGTATACACACACACACACAACACAACATAATAAGAATGAGCCTAACCTAATGCAAAAATGGAATCTTGAAATTCGAAAGGGAGTAGTAGTAAAGTAAGTAGTAACGAACGGTCGAGTTTGAGAGACTTGAAAGGAATGGAATTTCCGATGATAGCTTTGACTTCTTCGAGCTTCTTGGCATTTCCCGTCACAAATGTCACCGGACGTGGTAAAACCACCGTTGATTTTGCTGCCGCCGCCGCCATTTTTGTCTTCTCAGATAGTGAAAGTAATAGACTTTCTCCGGCAAGATATGAACATCTTGATTGTATTTCTCGACAACCCAATGGGCCATATTCACATATATCTAGGCCCATTAAGTGTTGTTATCCTCTTGTTCTTTCAGATCATGTTACGATTAAACCAACATTGGTTTAAGTGAACCGACTTTTGATTCAATATTTTTTTTGAAAAAAAATCTTGGCTGTAAAACCATCTCCAACTCCACTCTATTTCTTATTTTAAAATAGAGTAAAAGTAGATTTTAAAGTAAATTTGCTTTAACTTCACTCTATTTCTAATTCTAAAATAGATTAAAAGTTGGGATTACTTCAAATATAGAGTAAAAAATAGGTTTACTCTATTTTTCTGTTTATCACTCTATTTCAGAGTGAAAAATAGAGTAGGATTGGAGCAAAATCCAACTCTATTTTAAAATTACTCTATTTTGAAGTAAAAAAATAGAGTTGTATATTAGAGATGCCCTAAGTGGTCACCGCATAAATTTTTTTAAAGTTGGGCTATGCGGCCTCCAAAATCCACTTTTACCACCTTCGAAACACACGCCAAACTTTCGGGTTAGTAGGGAAGTTAGGATCTCACTAGACTTTAGATGAAGACAAAAGAAATCCCATTATTCGAACCTCATTTTGTCTTCAGGTTTAATCCAAACTTTATGTTTTTTTCATTGTCTTCCTTTTGTTTCTCCAATTTCTGGTATATAATGATTTCTTTTGTCTTCATTTTTTTTTTTTGAGCTTTCATATTCATAGTAATATTAAAATAATATGTATTTACTGATATATATATATATATATATGCAATATAAAACATTGAATTCAAAACTAATATATATGATCTATATATTAGTTACTATGATTAAAATTTAGATAAACTATGTTTGTTTTAGCTTTATAATTAAAAATATAAGAAAAAACATTTATAAGTTATTTTAATAAAATATTGTTAATTATTTATTTAACATTTTAACATGTGATGTATTGAAAAATTACTTTAATTTTTATTAGCATTTTTGTGTGAAAAAAACTTTCATATTCCTATTAGAAAAACTTGTTTACCTATATTCAAATAATAAAAAGATCTGGATATTTAGTTGAAACTATAATATGTTCAGTTGTCATTATACCGTAGTTTACCAGTTTCCACCGACAAACGAAAAAAAAATAGTTTAGCAAAAAAAAGAAGAATAAAATAAAAAAAAAACTAAAAAATAAAAAAAAACTAAAAAAAAAAAAAAACTAAAAAATAAAGAAAAAACTACCTGTTGTTGTATTTTGATATGAAACATTTTGCTGTTTATTATTGTTGAACTGTGTCCTATTTTAGTATACTAGTTAAGCTGCTTATACCCGCGCACGCGCGGAATTGTCTTTATTTTGTTTTATTTTTTTGGGTAAGATTACTTTTTAGACTATTAAATATTATGTAATTTTATCGAATTTGTCAGAAAGTATTATATATATATATATAATTCTTTAATTTATAAATTAACATCATACATGTAAAAATTGTTTATAAATATTAACTTCATTTCCCTTTTTTATTCTTAGTGATGCTGAATTTATGGATGTTGATGTTCTTCCTCTTCTTCTTCTCCTTTTGTTAATAAGGTGATTTTAATAGATGGGAACGGTCTATTGAAAAATTAAGTTTGTAGGAGTGATAAATTTGAAATTAGGTAAGTAAGAAAGAGAGAAAATATTAATACCATAAATATCTCTCTTCTTTGAAATAATTACAAAACTGCCACTGCTGGTAATGCTATTCATCAGGAATTAATAATTATATTTTATACTGTGTTAACAATAATATATGACACTTATAATACGATAACAATAATATCTTATATTTTTAATATGTTAAGAATAATACATTTGATATTTTTAACACGTTAATATTATATATATGCATGTTATTATAATTTTTGATTAGTGTGCTATTACTTATAACACATTAATAAGAATATATTTGATATTGTTAACACATTAATATTATATATATATATATATTCATGTTATTCGTACATTTTGATTAACGCACTAACAATAATCAATTTAATAATTATAATATGTTAACATTTATCTGATACATGTAATGTGTTAACAATGATATCGTCTGTATGTTATGGTTTTAATAAGATTATTTGATAATTTTGATGTGTTATTAATATAATATATTAATACTAAACATTAGTACTATCATATTAGCACGCTAACTTTATTATTATGCTATCATTATATATTCTATTACATATTCTTTTTTTGTATCTTCCTTTTTTATTTTTCTTTCCCAACATCAGAAAATTTCAAGAGAGAAAAGAAAATTCTAATTTAAAATAATTATAAGGGTATAATAGATTTTTTATAATGAATAGTATATGATGAATAGTAAAAGATGAGAGAAAACTAATTTCAATCTTATTGGTACACCTGCATTGGTATTACTCTTGTAAATATTTGTAGTTATCCTTCACATTTTTATATGAATTTTTAATTATTTGATTTTAGAAATATTCTTTCTTCATAAATATGTATCTTGAGTCAAAGGTAGTTCACGGGAAGTTTACTTAAGTAAACTAAGAGGAAAATGTGTAATCAAACATATCACATTTCATAAGGAACGGAAATTAGGAAACAAAGAAATGAAAGCAATCTATTTGTGCTATTTATTAGCACATGTCAAAAGTAATATAAAATAGGAAATAAATAAAAGGAAACAGTCCGTGTGCACTTCTTAAAAAGAAATACAAATGCAAACACTTGATTCCTTGTTTTCATTTCGTTTTACACATTTGCGTTAATTTAGATATATTTAAAAGTATAACAAAACATCTTTATACTTTAAAATAGGGATTAAATTATATATGTATATATGTTTGTAAACGTCTAATTAAATGTAATACATCTCAAAAGTAATGTAAAATAGGAAACAAACAAATGAAAATAGTCCGTGTGTACTTTTTAAAAAAGAAATGCAATTGCAAACGATTTATTCTTAGTTTATGTGTCCATCTTGCCGGTTATTTGTAAATTCTTCGCTAATGTTCCTGTCGAAAGGAAGCAATTTAATTATTAACGATAATATACGCTTGATATTTTTTATATGCAAACAATTTTTTTTACTGCCATTTAGAATTTTATCTTATTTCCTTTTTTAACTTCTTGCTTACGCTTCATTTTAATCAGTTTTCTTATCTTGTAAGAAATGAAGAATGTAATAATAATATATATATATATATATATATATTTCATAATGATAAATATAATTCAATAAATTAAATTTTGTCACAAAATCATATAATTTAATAATTTATTTGGTCATAAATCTGTAATAATATTTATTAATATATATTTTGTAATATTTACGTCAAGAGATGTGGCCTTGTAGGAAATGTATTTGGCGAAAAACAAATTTAGTGTTTCTCATTGATTTATTGTATTTTAATGGGAAAAACTTCATATATGTTAAAGCAGGAAAGGAGAAGAAACAATTCAGGCTATGTGGAGACTTATGTCTCCAGAGAATAGAATGGAAGTAGCTATTAGACAGAGACACTAATCAAAAAACAAAGCATAGAAACTATAGAGCTTTGCTTTAAACATTTGTAGACAACAGCTAGATGCAACGAATGGGGAAATCAAATGTATGTGCTGACAAATCCTAAAAGTAAAAACAAAGACCCTTAAACATATTTAAATTTGTTATTTTTTTTGCAAATCAAACAGTGTCAGAAATGCTGTTGTATGAAAAAACAACAACCAACCATCTGTTTTCTCTCAATTCAATGCAAAGAATGCCAAGAGCAACGGCTAGCTAATGATCATACTTTTGAAGAAGAGTGGACAAATTCCACAGCTACCACAAATCATTCTGCCTAGAAGAGATCATAGTATATAAAATTTCACATAAGTTTAAAATATGAATAATGAGATGAGACATTTTTTATTAGAAATCGAAAGAAGAATTCATTGAATTGACTGGCTATTTTTTTCCATTCTACTGTATATGTTTTTAATGTGGTTTGATTGTTTCAAGCGATTTGTTGTTGGCCGTTTTGTTGGTGCTTCATATAACTTCTTTCCCTTGCTTTACATTTCATGTATCATGTATGTATACATTCCTCTATGTTCTTTTCCAGTTTTTGTCCTCCTTTATCGAAACTGATCTGTTTTGTTTCTCTAGCTCTCTGCTAAAAACGCCTCATTTACATGTTCGCTACGTTTTGTAATTATCTACCTTTTGTTAAGCAGTAATTAGAATAGAGTCAATAGACTACTATTAGTAATTGTAATTGTTGCGTTTGCCAAACCATTGATTTTCACGGATGTTACTTTTCTTGGATTAGAAACTATTTGTAATTTTTTTAAATACAGTCGTAGGTATTTGAATTGGCTGAATAGAAACAAATTTAATCAGTCATTAATAAATGATTACAATAAATCATCAATAGATGATTACAATAACTCGATGTGAGATCAGCCAAAAGGCTAAGAACGAAAGGAAGCTAAAAATCTACATAAGATGGTCTAGATCTCAGCTGGAACAACCCGGAGATCATGGCATTGAACTTGGTTATGTACATTGTGTATTTCAAACAGAGGTAATGAATTAAGAAAGGGAAAGATTAAGGGGATGGAAGAATGTTGAGAAGGGAAATAAAAATAGGAACGTAAGTTACGTTGACAGATGATCCACAGAGTTTTGTGAAGCTCGGCT
Source organism: Sisymbrium altissimum (assembly GCA_900406495.1). Taxonomy (NCBI): domain Eukaryota; kingdom Viridiplantae; phylum Streptophyta; class Magnoliopsida; order Brassicales; family Brassicaceae; genus Sisymbrium; species Sisymbrium altissimum. The sequence continues at coordinate 296 of OVBI01002338.1, read as the reverse complement.
TCTGGTATGATTGTATGAACACGGGTAATGGAAGTATAATGCAGAAAAATGTGAAAGAATAGTTTTCCTTAGAGGAAAGAAGAGGAAGATTTGATTTACCTTCTTCTCTACCGATATCTGCAAAATCAGATCAAAATCGAAAATAAACTTATACTAATTCACGTCGATCGTTGATCAGTTTGATACCAAGCTTCGGTGCTTCCACTACCATATACCATTTGACTTCTGTACTTATGACTCTTTTTCTTCTATATATCTGTAGACATGAAACTAAATTGACAAATGTATCTTATAGA
>OVBI01002337.1:0-21199 GCA_900406495.1 Sisymbrium altissimum | reverse complement strand
ATTAAAAGCAATCCAGTAATTTTCAAAAGTTTTATATGGTTCTAGTCTTTTTACCTAAATTCCACGGTACTTAAGCCAACTTCCCAAAAGAAAATGAAGAAAATTCTAATAATTCAGAAAATTTACATTCTGAATTCTCATCAAATGTTATAAATAACAACATCCCATTGAGGTCTATATTTGGTAGAATTTTGAAAGATATAACATACATAGAAGCTTACAATCAGAACCATCTCAGAATCTTCCTCCTATATCATCTACCATTACAAGTGAACCTGTTTTTTCAGGTTAAAAGTATCTAAAACTAATTATTTTTCATTTGTAATTTACTGGTCAATGTGTTAAACTCCTTAATAACTTTCTTTTCTTTCAAGAAAAGGAAAAATCTTGGGAAATCCTGTCGCTTCTAATTCTAAAAGAGCAAGATTTCAGTTCCAACCATCAAAGATACTAAAACAGCAGCAGCATAACAAAACATCATCTTTATATCTGCCCAATAAATCCTATGTAGCCAAACAAACAATTCCAAAAGTTAATGGTTAGTACTATATGAATATTATTTGTACTACCACATAACTAATGTCATTATTTTGGATATTTAACCATATTAACAAATGGAGTTTCAAGAAAGACATTACTAACAGCTAAGTCAGGTGGAGAACAATATCGAACAACTAAACCAAAAAAAGGTTAGCAAACAAAGTCTTTCGTTTTACATATAGAGATCATATCTGCGAAACTAATTCATATACTAATTCAGTTATTGGATTTGATACACTTCCTACAACAGATATATTCAACCACACAAAAGATCAACAACATTCAGTCATTCGACAATATTATAATTCAGAACAAGGTACCAAATTACATGCTAAATAAAGTTGCAATGTTTAATATCTTCTAATCTATTACCTACATATACTAACAACATAAATGGTTATGTAGGGAAAGATGAAGATGATTTAGATAAACAAATGTACGATTGTTTTAGGGAAGAAGATAACGCTTTGGAGGAATCAAAAGATAAGAGCAAAATTCAATTATTAAAGGGATATCTACTCTAAAATTTAATATTTGTAAAATATTGAAAAAAGTCATGGAAAAAATTGGTACGGTGACACAACTTTGGACAATGGGTTCTTCTATCTTCATTATAATATGTTTTCAAAATATGAAGAAATTTTGTTTTTATTTCTTACAGATTATTTGGATCATGGTGATCCAATATATATATGTGATAAATATGGAGCTATTATGTGGTACAATGAACATATTAATAAAATGAGAAACACTAAAAAGCTCATATGTAGTATGTGTTGCGTACAAGGAACAGTCAAAATACCATTTTTAAAGAAGATTTCAGAGTTGTTGCGTGGTTTGCTAAAAAAATGATGATGAACTCAGCAGACATTTTAGAGTAAATATCAGATTTTACAACATGATTTTTGGATTTATTTCTCTTGATGAAAAGGTTAATCGATCAATGCCTAAAGGACGTGGACCTAAGATTTTTCAACTACATTGACAAACTTGCCATATGATAGATAGTTTAAAGTCAGAAGATAGTGATTATCCTAAACGTTCTCAACTTTATATTGTTGATACTGAGAATGAAGTAGAGAATAGAGCTTCAATATTGGGTAAATTATATTTTCATCATTTAATATAATTCAATGATGACATATATTAAAAAGCAAAATTTTACAAACTGAGCTAATTTAACATTTTTGTTTTATTGCAGTAAAAGGAAGAAAATCAGAATGTGAAAAAAAGGAACAATCTGAGAAAAGAAATCATAGAACCCATTATCAAAATGTTGGATGAATGTAACTTTTATTTTGAAGCTTTCAGACAAGCCAAAGATAGAGTTCAGTCTAATGAAGATGAAACATTCCATATGTGAATTATAAGTGATCAGAAAGGAAAAGATGGAAGGACACATGCCAACAGCATCCGAAGTTGCTACTTTAATTCCTGGTGATTTCCACCCAAGAATACCAGAGCGAGATATTGTTGTTGAAGAAAAGTTTGGAAAACTGCAAAGGATCAGTGAAATTCATCCCTCTTATTTGGCTTTACAGTATCCTTTACTATTTCCCTATGGTGAAAATGGTTTCAGACCCAAAATTCAGAAATGTTTCACAGGATTTGACAAAAAATGTGAATCTAAGAGTATGAGTATGAGACAGTTCTTAGCATTCCATATTTAAGATAGGGCATATAAAAGTCATACACATCTACATTCTAAGAGGTTATTTCAGCAATTCTTGGTTGATGCTTACATAACGATAGAATCAAGTATGCTTTCTTTCATTAGATTCAACCAGTCAAATTTGAGAGGTGAAAAATACAATTCTCTTAAAGAGATGTTAGCATCTGGGAATATGAAAAATGGGTGAAAAAGGAAATCGTCACCTAGATTTATCCAGCAGTTATACTATGATGCTATGGTTACTTGCAAACAATGTATCTTTCCTGACCTATTCATCAACTTCACATGTAATCCAAAATAGCCTGAGATAACTAAATATCTCCACAAACGAAACTTGAAGTATGATGCCATATCAGACATTGTATGCCGGATGTTCAAGATGAAACTTGACTCAATAATGAAAGGTGTAACCCATAATAATCTTCTTGGAAAGACTATTTTAGATTAGTTATTTTTTATATATATTTCTTTTCTTTTTGCAACAGAAATTATAAATTTATTATTTACACTTTTCTTTTTTTCTTTCAGCTATGTATACAGTTGAATTCTAAAAACGAGGTCTTCCACATGTTCATATTGTGCTATTCATGCATCCTAACTGCAAATTTCGTACAGCTGACAGCATTGACAAGATCATTTACGCAGAAATACCAAACAAAAATTAAGATCCAGAGCTCTACGAAGATGTTAAGGATTGTATGATTCATGGTCCATGTGGTGCTGCAAATCCTAACTCTTCATGTATGGTGGACAGAAAATGTTCGAAGTTTTATCCGAAGTCTAATGTTGCCATCACTAAAGTTGATAAAGACGGTTTCCCTGGGTACAGAAGGCGTGAAAGTACAAATTTACGTGTGACAATAGATATGTTATCCCATATAAAAAGGAGATTTCATTGTGTTACAAAGCTCATATCAATTTGGGGTGGTGTAACTAATCAGGTTCTATCAAGTATTTTTTCAAGTACATTAACAAAGGGCAAGCTCATCTAACTGTATCCATTCAACGAGGAAAAAAAAAACATTCAGGACAACAAGGGAATGAAAAAGAAAATGAGGAAGAGCAGCCGAAAAATAAAATTCGAGACATCTTTGATTGTAGGTACTTCATTAAAACGAAACTAAAGCTGTAAAGAGCTATTTCTGTTTAAAATAAATATGAACCAAATTATATTAATTGTTTAAAAAATATAGTAATGTGGTTATTTGTTTTTTTTAATAGGTATGTATCAAAATCTGAAGCTGTGTGGAGGATTCTTAAGTTTTCATTACACTTTCATTCAACACTTGTTGAAAAACTAAAGTGTCATCTAGAAGGCTAGCATATGCTTTTTTACAAAGGTGATGATGATGTGGAAACGGTTTAGAATCAAAAGTCTTCTCAACTCTCACAGTTGCTGCCTTGGTTCAAACTGAATGATACAAATTTTCTGGCGTGGAATCTAACTTATCCAGAAATTCTGAATCACTTTACTTATGATGCGAAGGAAAATGAGTTCAGACAAAAAAAAAAGAAGGGATTTAGTATAGGAAGACTTAACTATACCTCCCACAAGACTGAAGACGAATATTACCTTCGAATCCTTCTGAACATCGTCATGAGGTCCAACCAGTTTTGATGATATCAAGACATACCAAAGTGTTATTTATAAAAGCTACAAAGAAGCATGTTTTGCATGTGGAATTCTGAAAGATGCTCAGGCTTATATTGATAGTATCGTATCTGAAAGTGCATACTGTTTTGGAAACCATCTAAGAATATTCTTTACAATTATGCTTGATTCTAATTGCTTATCAATGCCAAAGACTGTTTGGAAAAAAACTTGGCGTATTCTATCAGAAGACACTGAGGAAAATAAGAGAAAAGAATTTAATAACCCAGATAATAGCTTTTTTCCATGATACATTTCATCTTAGTACAACTTGTAAATGTGAATATCAAAATTTTATTATTGTTATTTGATATTGTAGATCTCAACTTGAACGAGGCACATAAGAGAAATTTTGCTGTACAAGAAATAGATGAGTATTTATTATGTAATGGAAGCTCTTTGGAAAGATTTACATCGATGCCATAACCATCTATAGAAGAAATAGACCAATCCAATCATTTAGTAGTTGAGGAGACCAACTATGACAGATATTTTTTAAAAGAAAAATATGAGGAATTGATAAATATGCTAACATCTGAGCAAAATGGGATATACAACGAGATCATAGATGCCGTTTTTAACAATAGATGAGGCGTTTTCTTTGTGCATGGTTTTGGAGGGACTGGGAAAATTTTTTTTGTGGAAGACCATTTCTGCTGCAATACGATCACAAGAGTATATTGTTCTTAACGTGGTATATATCGGTATTGCTTCTTTGTTGCTATAAGGTAGTAGGACTGCTCATCCAAGGTTTGGTATCCCTATTAATCCTGACGATTATTTGATGTGTTAAATGAAACCTGGCTTAGATCTTGCTAATTTGGTAAAACAAGTATCACTAATAATATGGGATGAAGCACCTATGATGACCAGATACTTTTTCGAATTTTTTTATAGGAGCTTCTCTGATATTATTGGAAATCAGGAGAGCAAGCCTTTTGGTGGAAAAGTAGTCGTTTTTGGTGGTCATTTTAGACAAGTTTTGCCTGTAATCAATGGTGCTGGAAGAACATAAATAGTTATGGCTGCATTGAATTCATCTTATCTTTGGGAACATTCCAAAGTCCTGAAGTTAAAAAAGAATATGAAACTTCTATCAAATAATTTGAGTGTCGATGAAGCAAAAGAAATCGAAGAGTTCTCTAATTGATTGCTAGATGTTGGAGATGAGAAGATTGCAGCCCCTAATGATGGTGAGGTTGAAATAGAAATTACGGTTGATTTTTTGATAACTGAAGAAAATGATCATATCAAAGTTATAAGCAGTATAGAGATCTTGCTTTGTTTCAAGAAATGAATGATCCAAAGTTCTTTCAAAAGAGAGCTATTTTATGTCAAACAAACGATGATGTTGATGTGATAAACAATCATATGGTTGACCAACTGTCTGGTACGTTTTCCATTTTCACATACTATTCTTCACATCTTTTAATTAATATTCATGATATTTTGTGAGAATGAACTATTAATAAGTAAATTTTTGTGTTACAGGTGAAAAAATGATCTACTTAAGTTGATAGTATTGATCCTATGGGTACAAAATCAAGGAAGAATCCTATTTTTACTCAAGAGTTTCTACACAGCATCAAGCTCTTTGCATTACCAAAGCATAGTTTACGTTTGAATATTGGTACTCTAATTATGTTGCTAAGAAACATAGATACTACTGGTGCACTATGCAATAGTACAAGGCTATAAGTTACTCATATGGATGATCATGTTTTGTAAGCAACAATTATCACAGGTCGTCGAGTTGGTAAAATAATCTTGATTCCTAAGATAATTTATCACCTTCTGACACCAAACTGCCTTCCAAGATCAGACGAAGACAATTTCCACTAAATATTGCCTTTGCTATGACTATAAACAAGAGTCAATGTCAAAATTGGTTTTTTTTTTTTTTTTTGTAGACCTGTTTTTTCTCATGGAAAATTTTCTATTGCACTATCGAGGGTGACATCAAAAAAAGAACTGAAGGTGCTAGTTATAGACAAGGAAGGAAAGCCGCAAAAGAAAACAATGAATCTGGTCTTCAAAGAAGTATTTTAGAATTTATGACTTGAAGACAGCAAAAACGATCAACTTAGTAAGGACTAAATGGTTATTTTGTTATTTTATGAATTTTTGATATGTAGAGTCTTATGTTTTAAGAAAGAATCATATTTATTAATGTGGTAGATTTTTTAAGAATTTTTAAATTCATGAAGTTATACATCTCAAATCTATATATTTGTATTAAGCAGAAAATATAATGATTCCTAACTGCAATGGATGACCGTGATTACATTTAGTATGACAACCTATTCAAAAATCAATCATAGGCAACACATCTCATTGCAAACTAAAATCTATAGCATGCCAAACTATACAAAAATCATTCAAAGGTAAGTCCATCTTCTTAAACAATGCATTTTATGATTTCAAGTAAGGGTTTGTTCTTGCAGTAACTGATCTTTTTATTTGCAATAGAATGAAGTGAGAACTCTTCACCATACATGTATGAACCCGCACTAGATTAGACAATGCTCACCAAAATTAGTCATCAGAAGACAATTAAAAACAAAAGAAAGCATAAGAAAGGGGAAAATGAAAAGCAAAGTAACTCTGGAAAATAGTCTACAAGAGAGACAATTGATAGATATATCAGAATATGACTTTAGATAGTTGTACTAATCCAATCCTAAGATACAACAGGGGAATTGAAATATTCTTTTCTGAAGTAATGATTATCTCTTACCTTTCTTTTAAGACGCGTTTTTGTCCAGCACCACGGTCCCAAATGAGAGTGCTTATTACCAAAAGAACCTATAGCAGTCACAACCAAAGGAGTTCCTGAAACAAAGTAAACCAAAACAATTTCTTAAACTCAGAATATAACACAAACAATCGTGGAACCAAAAACAAATAATTAATCTCTTTATTCTCATCTGATATTCTTGGATCGAATTCCTCTACTCATCTAGCATGTACCATAACACATCCAAAATCTTAAATGAACAGAAACAGATAAGTTTAACTGTGACAAAGAAACATATAAGTTTTTTTCTTTCTATTTTTCATTCTCTCTATTGACTTTAATTAGAATAAAATTAACTTCTTTTTCTATTTTTAGTTTTCTGAAATTGGCTTATTATGTTTTTCTCAATTTATTTAAATTGGAAAAATTTAATTTCCTTAGTTAACTTAATTCTCTTTTCTAAATGATTTAAATTAGATAAATTAAATTTCCTTTTCTTTCTTAAGTTTTCTGAAATTTTATTTTCCTACATTTGTTTTATGAATTGATTTAAATTGGAATAAAATTAATTTCCTTTTCTATTTCAGTTTTTAGAAATTTCATTTACGAATTTTCATTTTATAAATTGGTTTTAATTAAAAACTTAATTTCCTTTAAAACTTTTAATTCCTTTTCTAATTAATTTTAATTGGAAAATATTAATTTATTTTTCTAATTTCTGAATTTTTTTTTTCTAATTTTCGTTTTCTGAATTGATTTAAACTGAAAAATTTTATTTTTCTTTTCTAATTGATTTTAACTAAAAAGATTAATTTTCTGATAATTTAATTTTCCTATTTAATTTGATATTTTATTTTTATATAAGTTTTCTACTGAATTTAAAATTTTATTTTTATATATTTACAGTGAAATTAAAATATCACCAATAATATACACTGCAAAAGCAAAATTAGAAGATAAATATTGTACTGTTGCAGACGAAAGTGATAACATTGTTGTCATCATCATAAAACCCTGCAATTCAATCTTTTACACCGATGTAGCGTACTAAAACGGGAGAAATAAAGTTGTGATAACAATAGTCAGTGGGTACTCATAATGGTGGGGGTCTTTTTTAAATATGGAATTGTTTGGCAAAGGTAAAACTTAGTAAAACTTAATTACTTAAATTCAAATTAACATAAAAGTTTGTTTAACGTTAAATACGTCTTTATTTAATAGTGAATCACATCTATATTTATATGACATTAAATAATTCACACTTATTTGTTTAATATATTTATTTCAGTCTATATATCTTAAATTTCTATTTTCATTTCTAATTCGAATAACTTTCATATTTTTCAGAAAAAATATATTATCATAGAAACAATAAATCCAGTTAATTATTACAAAATCATAATAAACTAAAGGCTGCGCCCACGCAGAACGTTCGGTTTCAATCAGAGTTAACATGTATTATTTGCCATTAAGTGTTGTATGATTATTAAGTACTATTGCCATTAAGTGTTGTATGATTATTAACTACTATTTGTTTTAAACTATCTCAATCAAATTTGCTTTATGACTCTTTCTGATTTATATTTTTTGACATCGTGATGATCTTACCAATTGTAATGTCTCGGACTCAATCCCCAATAATAACAACACCAACAAAAATATTAAATTACACAAGTTCATGCAATAACAACAACAAAAAGTTTAATCGTCATACGAACAATACCCAATATTCTAGATAAAAACATGAGTTCGACACACAAATCACATCAGTTATTTGGTAGGATAACATCAGTCGTTTCAAAATTTTCAAACGAATATATAATGAAACAAAGCCTTCATATTTCCACCTTTCTTGATCTTTTCGTTAAGTTAATCGCTACAAAAAAAAATAAAAAGAGTAAATCAGTTATAGCTTATAGTTTTGTACATCTAAAAAATATAAAACACTCATAATTTCTAAACTTACATGTAGCAAAAATTCCCGACTTCGTTGATATCTGGATCAAAGCAAATCCTCGATATACCATGAACATTTCGGATGAGTATACCACCTAAAAAGTTACAAATATCATATTAGTCCATGACAAAAAAAGAGGAGACCCAATAAAAACCCCAAAGATCGACCCGTTGATGTAACAATAAACAAACCGGCACCATAGACTTGGTTATGTCAAGCAAATAATTTTTTAAAAAATCACCTATTGTGTGCTTGATCCTCCAATCAGTAAGCACACAAACAACATTCTCATTTGATGTTGAGGACCACTATCGATAAAATACTTCTGCTAGCTCTCCGAATACGGCACATTCTAAGACGATGTCACTGAGATTCATTTCGAAAATTAATAGTTCAGTCAAACATATCAGTTATGAAATAACACTAAAATTACTTGTAATTTCTGATGAGAAACCTAACAGAAGTTTTGACAACTTCGTTATCTATGTACGGTTTGGGTTGTGCCACAGTCTTGATTGCTCCAAGCAAATCTGATTACAAACAAACAAATCAATATTCAAACCACAAACTCACCAAAATTATGATCATATATTACATGATCTACTATATCGAATTACCTATGGGGTGAGTCCAGTTACACCTATCACCAACAATGTCTACAAACTCCACAAACTTAATGAAGTCATTTGTTGTGATTGGGTCGATGCTCCAAGTAACGGTGTCCCGGTTGAAAAAAATCGTGAGGCCATTCTTAGTCAAGTAAAAAATACTGACGTTTTCACGAACATGACGCGGAACGAAATTAACTATCTCAAACCAAAATCCTTCTTGCATAGCACGTTTAATGTACACATAAAAATGGTTTCCAACAGACGCTAGAGCTTTGGTACCCTAAGATTCCATAAGCGAAACAAATTCAAAGTGTCATCAAGTCTCCTAGATATTGTGCATGTCATCAAGTCTCCTAGAGATTGTAACTTATCNTTAGGAAGAACTATAAAGAGAATATCATTTCGGACATAAAGACAATATATGTGGAACTTGATTTATGGAAGATTAAATAGATGTTAAATGTTTATTATAACCCGCACCCTTTCGATTTCTCATAGTGGTTACTTTTCTTTTTTCTACAAATTATCTCTAAATCTAAATTATTTTTGATATGAAAAATAGGGATGTAATATCGATAAAGTAGATTCCATGTTTCGACTTGATGCACTTCACAAATATTGTCATAGCACGTCCGATTCAAACCATCATCATTCATCTTTTGAATTCTAGTATAATGTTTGTAGGTAAAGTAACTAATAATTTCAATTTATTCTAAGCAAATACATTTTATGATCAAATGTAATCTTGATCTGCATAATGCATACTATAATTATATTAATATGCCATCCAATAGTGTAACTCTGATCAACCACGAAATGATAGTCCCTCTTCTCAAGACATATGAACCATGTTCTCGACAATGAAACAATAATCTAGAGACCACATTTTAAAATCAAACAGTTAGATCATTCACATTTATAACTCAGTACAGCCCCTATACTCTAAATTGTAATCGTTTTTCCTCTCTGTACCAAATATTACAAAATATCTAATATTGCCAGATTATTTTGATTTATACCCGAGAAATGAAATTGCTACTTAAGAGTTTGGGTAAACACGATAGATGTTCAGTGAATGACAAATTGGAGACCTGAATCAAAGACAAAAATAATAGTTCACATTAGCTTCATGTTATCTCTCTTCACCGATTAATATTTTTTCTAGTAAAACACTAATACGATTTGATATGTTAATCAGTCTGACATATTTTAATTATTAACACATAGACAAAGCAATATAAGTTACTGAATAAGAATACGCATGTAAGTTGTTTATACACCAATCTAATCATCATTTTTTATATAAAATCAGAATATCACCTCGTTTTAAGAAAAAACATATGGAGTATTGTGCTTATTTCAATGTCACAGCCAACTATCATTTCAAACTGTAGATTCCTATACACGTTTAGGTTCCTCTTATACGTTTAACTTTTCTGCCAAAAGTATATGAGCTAAAAACATCTAAAAAGTAAGTAAATCGACAAAGGGTGTCTATCTCAATAAGAAGGGTACCAAATAAATAAAAAAAAACCAAAAGACATTTCTAGAGAGCAATTTCAGTTTTACAATCACCAAATGACGGTTATAGAAAATAGAGTACCAAGAGATTCTGTTAAAGAATTAATCCTTGTAGGCCAAATATGGGCTATCGCTGTAAAAGTCCTTCGTATGTGGACTGTACTGTCGCCTGAAGGAGGTCATTGTGTCAAAATGATTCTTAGCGATCAAGAGGTACGACAATAATTTATTTTAATTTTAGATACCCATCTCTCTATATATATACATAGGAAAACCGCGAACACCAACTCTGTTCACGTTTTTATCAGGCTAGAATCTGTGCTACTATCACTTTAGATGATGTCCAACGTTTTGATGGAGATTTTGTTGAAGGTGAATGGAGGTTCTTGTTCGGTTTCAATATTATACCTTCTGTCGATGTCCCAAAACTTTCTAAACACAAATACGAAATCGTGCTAAAGGTGAATGGAGGTTCTTATTCGGTTTCAATATTATACCTTATGTCGATGTCCCAAAAACTTTCTAAACACAAATACGAAATCGTGTTAAAGAGAATGATGTTTGTAAGTGATATTCCACCAATTTCGGATGACATATATCTCGATTGTCTCAAATTTGATGATATTTGGAACATGACAGTGGATACGTCTGTACTTTCGGGTAAGCTAACCATTCTCTCAAAATATATATATGAATTTGAGTTATCCTTAAAATAATGAGTAAATAATAATTTTAGTATGCTTTGGCAACATCTTAACTTTGCCATGACTTTTATGTGTATTTAGATTTGTTTGGTTATGTTTCATCTGTTGGGTGTCTACGAAACGACGAAACTGGCATCAAAGAAGAAGAACTTTATATTCGAACATTTCAGCTCACGAGTGAAAAGTAAGTATCTTAATTTCTTTGAATCAACTTTTTGTCTTAGAGAAACTTGATTTGAATAAATATTAAAGTGATTAACATATTTTTTAATATGTATTAAAGGGATTAATATATTATATCGTATCACTAATTATAGAGACTATATTATCTATTGCGATGCTGTTGGAGCCATCGCGAGAAGATTCTATGATGAGTGGCAAGTCGAGCGAGAACACGGTGTAGTTTGTGTTCTAAGGTTTTGGAAATTTGAAGAAGAAACAGGTAGCTAGTTTCCTGAATTTAGATTTAGCTTTAAGCCTTCGTAATTACATCTAACTGGGTCGCATGTTTTTGGTACGATAGGTCCCTAGAACGATCGTAACGACCGTCTCTGGATGCTCTAATTTCGTGCTTAATTCACCCATCCGAGATGCTGTTGATTTCAGGAGGAAGTAAGTTAACTTCTCTAGCTAATGCAATTGCTAATACTCGATCACACTTAAACATTGTTAACACTCAATGTCATGCAGGTTCATGCTCGAGACAGACCATGGCTCTATCATCGACCCCTACCTCTGTCGTTGATCCGTTTTGGGGCTTCTTTTGTGGGTTTAGATCAAAGAATACTTATTTGCGAAATGGACTTTTAGATCCAATATATGGATCATGCCATGTATAATATTTATCTGCTATTGGGCTTAGACCTAGAAAACTATATCCGTAGTTTCTTTTGTGGGCTTAGATGGAAAAAACTTTATTTGCTGGATGGACTTTTAGATCCAATACGTGGATCACGTCATGTATAATATTTATCTGTTATTGGGCTTAGACCTAGAAAATGATATCCGTGGGCTGAACTAACTGAAGCATCCAGGAATGACAACACATCATAATCATCTTTTGGACCTATAATCTCTTTTAAATCAGTATGCGGTAGTGTTGTTTTACGCAATATTGGTACAAAATATGTTGTGATCATATTCAAATTTATTTGGTAGAGGAATGCGATAACGATCAATGTTTATTTTTTAAACAAGATCTTAAATCACAAAACCGAGCAAATAAATATAAAAAATACCAAATCATAGAAAGAAAACATACTCTAGATATACGATGACCCACTCTCAAATATTTTGAAACACTTCGTTGTACACCACATTAAGCATCTTTCGCTGTGGCTTCCCGTACTCATCAGTAACTAAAATCTTCAATTCGGATTTGGATGTTACTCTTGAGACAGCCACATACAACTGACCATGCGAAAAACAGGTATTGGTAAATACAATCCTACCTTTTCCAGATTTTGTCCCTGGCTTTTGTTTATGGTCATCGCAAAAGCCAATGCAACTGGAAACTGTTTGCACCTCGCCCTAAATGGTAATTTTCCTACAGTCGGTGATAGAAATATCCTTGGAATGATGACCGTTTTCCCGACTTTATCACCTGTTATGACCTTAGCACCAATCACATAATCAGAAGGATTAGTCACAAGTAACCTCGTACCATTGCACAAACCACTAGGAGGATCAATATTTCGGAGCATCACGATAGGTGTACCAACTTTCAAACGAAGCTCGTGGTTTGGCAATCCAGAAACCTTGACACTGTTTAAAAACTCTTCTGTATATATCATATTACCATGATCATTTGGATCCGGTTATTTGGTGCTCTAAGATGGTACCTCAGATGCTTCGTTAATATCAATATCTTTTTCTGTCGTATCGATACTATCGCAGCTTAGATATACCTTCTCTGGACCTGATCAACATCAAACCAAAAAAAAGTCAGAATCTTGACCAGATTATCAGGATATAAGAATCACTAAGAAAAAATAAACACTGAAAAGTTTACCATTCAGTCGTGAGAGCATATACTCGTTTATTATATCAACATCCATGTTACATGGATTTAATATTGCCCTCTCTCTGAAGAATGTCAGGTCACGACCATTAACAAACGAATCTCCATATGTTTCAGACATGATCACTTTGATAGGATCATCACAATTCGCTATCAAAAGGTCCTCGGGTATATCAATCTCGGATTCACCCGAATCATTTCTATTAATATTTCCATCACCAATATCCATGATCCATTTGGAGAAAGCATCCAACTCAAGCATTTCACGACTATTGTCGCCGGGTATTAGACGCAGATCCGTATAAGTCGCAGCACTTTGCAATGGGACCAGAGAGAGGAGGAATGCAAGTCAGAAAGAACGATATCCGCTCTCCCCGCGTCTGGAATAACCGGCAGTATCTGTCAAAAATCTCTTCCAAAGACTACAACCTTGCCACCAAACGGTTGTTTGCAATGTAGTATATCACGCAGCGTCCTATCTAAAGTCTCGTAACAGTCCTTACCCATCATCAGCGCCTCGTCCCATATTATTAGCTTTGCCTTTTTGATCAATTCCACAAGTTTAGACCCAGCTTTGACCCCACACGTAGAAAATTTATTAACTACGTTGGAGATTGCGAATCTCGAGTGAGCTGTTCTACCTCCTTGCAAAAGGAAAGCAGCGGATGCCGCTCAATGCAACATTAAGCATGGTCTTACCTTTTGATCTCAGCGTTGCTCCCAACAAACTCCACATATACGTTTTCCCAGTGCCACCCGAACCATAAACAAAAAACAAACGCCCCATACCAATGTCCACAGCTTCAAGGATCTCGTCGTATACACACTTCTGCTCATCCGTTATGGTCCATAACATCTCCACGTGTTTGACATGCAACTGATCCCGATCATAGCTTTCTTCGTCCCGTATTAAAGGATTGTAACATGAATCCATTCATATATCCTCTGGAAACGGCATGGGAGAATAGTTAGCCAGAGAAGTCTCCATCAGCACATAGTTCTTGATCTGACTGTGTGATAACACAAGATCTGGATAATTTTACAGGTAAAAAGACGATCAGAAAAAGCTAACAAAACAGTCAGACATGTATTTTAAAACAAAAACCAACTTACCCTGATTTCTGGAACTTTTCCGCTCGTTATACAATATATCATCACTCAAGAACTCCGACGTAGCATCCCAAACCCTCGAAGGAACAGCAATGGAAAACGTAGTCAAGAGGATCATAACTAATCTGTGAAGTCGCTTACAAGACACAAATGTACTCGCATCTTTGATAGCATCTATATATTCTTTGTCTTCGTCCAGCAATCCATATGCGTAGCAAGCCTCTCTAAACATTTTATACAGCACACCACGCACAGTTTTTATATCATTATAACTCGTTGGACCTCTCACCAAATTGAGAAGAAGCCTTAAGAAATAAGTTTCTCCCGCGGACATTGGGACATAAGTAACTCTCTTAAGACACGATCGTTGGAACCTTGGTGTCCACTCTCTGAGCTTACTCTGCCGAACAAAATTTGCGGGAATCTCCGCGTAAATGAGAAGTCTGGCTTGAGGATATTTCACATTACATCTCATCCAAGCAAGAAACTTAGAACTATTGACAGTTACATGACCAATAACTTCATCAGCAGGATCATTCTCGTTAAAAACAACCAATTGCTGACCAGGCAAGTGAAAACTAAGTTTAACAACAGGCACGGAACGATAGTGTATAGGAAAACCCAAAAGCCTCCATGTAGACTCGCAAGCCGATATATATCTAGAACAATGCAAAGAAAATAGAAATTAGATGCGTGTATATGTTTTGCACAAGCAAGCCGAGTGATTTCTGGCCACTTTAGATTACACGTAAACATCAAGAAAAGATCTGGAAATCCCATGTACTTGCACGTAGTCATTGCATTGAGGTAATGCTGCAGGAGGTACCTCGTACCTCCAGTGTAAGAAGAGGGTATTATGACTCGACTACCTTGTTTCAATAGATCGTATTTACCCTTAGAAACTGCTTTCCTTATTGTATCATAGGTTTCTGATCGTAGCTTGCTTTGGTTTAGCCATATATAACGTAATCTGTTCGTCTCGACCATTGTATACGCGTCTACCAGGAACTGTTGATACAATCTACCGGACATTAAGATGATAGATGATATTCCGTAGCGTTCTTGTATCCGGAAAGCAAAAAATTCTGGTATAGTCACATGAAGTCTCATCCACCCAGTCTTGTCTAAAAATCCAATATCGATACCAACTTTAAACCCATCCTCACCTTACAAGAACAACAACAGATACTGCAGAGGTAGATATGCAGGATGCAGTTCACTAATCCTATGCAGTCCCCCGGACCGACTCTCAAGTATGATATCACGTGTATTCACTCACACGTCGAAATCCCCGGGTATCAAAGCAGCCACTTCACTCGCGGTAGGGAGAATTTTGGTACGGCCATCAGATTGTCTATCATATTTCAAAATTAAACGGAGATTTTTTACTTGACTACATTGCTGAAACCTATCACGCACATGCCTGAATGCTTTAACGTGGTGATTATGCTTATCCAACTTTTTTTTTTTGTATCGTCCGAACAATTGATTCATCTAGAGCACCAGTGTCCCCGGATTTTCTATATAATCGAGACATAAACGATCGTCACCACGTATTTAGATAACAAAATATCTTTCAAAACATTTAGACAATATCAACTTAATTAGTACCCGAATGCAGACAGTCTGTTGGATATTTCATTTGCAGTATCGTGTATATAAAGCTGCAAAAATGCTGCATTTGCACCAGGAGGTGGTAGGATATCGCCTATATAATGAAAATTTTCAACCGATAACTGAAACAAATAAGGTCCTTTACCATTGTTGATAGAATAGTTGATATTTCCCCCCAACGACGTAAAAGAACATATCATGTTATAGGCTCGAATGTTTTCTCTAATATGCGTCCGTGTTGGACCATCATTATATAGCAGAGCTAACAAACTATTGGGAGGTGGTTTGAGTAATGGCAACACAACTTTACCCTGGCCACAACACACAGAGAAAACCGGCATACGTGCAAATTGTCTTTTAGACAAACGCTCTCTATACTACATAAACACTTTACAATTTGGACATACGTAGATACGATCACCGTCGTCATAATAACTTAAACAAAGTCAACGTTAGTAGAGTTAACCGGTCTATATTGGATAAACCAAGAAAAGTATAAATCGAAGAGTATTGATATATATCTCGAGGTAGTTACCTCTAACCGTCTGCCCTGGCTTAACAGCTCTCGCTAAATCGTCCCTAGTCAAAACATCTTCTATACTATAATCGGAAATGTTACAAACACCGACTTTTTTTCTGACGTCCGATTCACATGTAGGGCCGGTCTGCATAGCATCTGGCTCATTTTCAAACTCGTCGCTGCTTTGACCATCATCCTCCTCCTCAGAATCACTAGCGACAAAACAGCTTAAATCTTTGACATTGATATATGTCTCCAACAGTAACCACCAATTTAGATCGACGAAGCCACAATACATTAATTTAATTCATAAATATAACAATGACTAACCAAGATGGCGTTCTATATCTCTTTTAGGTCTCATAATTTGTGCTTTATTCTGTTGCGCAATACGGTACCGAGTCTCTGCTGAAATTGGTTCAGCCACTCCCTGAACACCAATACCATTATCAATTTGTCTTCTGACACCAAAAATTTGTGGAGCATATTTCTCATTCCTTAACGTTACTCATGCCCGATAACAAAAAAAAGGAATTAGAATATACACATATGCACATGACGTACTTATATAAATTAGTTACTTTGACTGCTAACAGATGGCACAATGATTTGTTTTTTCTTTCTAGGTTTATAGCTACGCGTCATCGTTATCGACCATATGAAACTTACAACTTTAGTTCAGGTATCTCGCGAGAAACCCTGATATTATATAGTTATTATTTCAGAATATCACGTGTATTTTTTTATATCTAATTTAACATTTTTGATAAATATGACATACATAAACAATATACTGTATATATCCTATATTTGATAATTTACCAAATCGCAGATAACCTAGAATAAAATAAGGTATATTCCAGTTCGATCTCAATTAGTTTGTTTATTTTATTTATCTGATTAATAATAAAAATATTTTTAACATTTTTATATACTCTTTTTAACAAACCACATATTGAACACTAACATTCATGGGAAGAATTGACTGGTTAATAGTAATTTGTTTTACATATTATATAGAAAAATCCAAAAATTGGTAATAAATCATGTCATAATATTAGGATATTTCCTGTAAAAATTACTCGTTAATATTCTGCGATTATCTTCTCTAAATAAAAAAGGAATTCGATGACAAATAAAATAATGATTATTATCTTTAGAATGGCAAAGTCAAAAAATTTAAACTCTGTACTACCATGTCCTGTTTATATATATATTTACGTACGTGTTTTTACATAATCACAGTTTGTCACACGATTCATACGATCACTGTTTGTCACATGTCCGATGGCAAACCTGTTGTCTAATGCTATTCGCAGATGCAATCCAACGCATGTACTCAGGGTTTTAGATCTAGATCCCGACTTTCGATTGTGGAGAGTAGATGCAATCCAACGCATGTACTCAGGGTTTTAGATCTAGATCCCGACTTTCGATTGTGGAGAATTTGTGTAAAGGTACTTAGAAAGTTCAATCACGTAAACGAAAACACTAAGTCAATGGATTTTATTTTCGTCGACATAAAGGTATCTGCTCATTCTCTTTGTTTATCTTCTTTTAAAACGGTTTCGGTAACCCACCATATCATTGATTATATGAAAATACAATGAGATATGCACTTCACATATTCGTTGTCAACTGAAATCGTTTGTAGGGCGACAAAATTCATGCTACGTTATAAGAGGATATCAAAAACGATACTCTTGATGTCCTGAAGGAAGGAGAGTGGGCAGTCGTGGAAAATTTTGACCTTGAACGTGTCCAAGGAAGTTTTAGGCCAACAACACACAACTTCAAAATGAAGCTAAAATCAGATACATATGCTACCACTATCTCATATCGTGGCACATGCAACTACTTTTCGTTTTCCGAATTCGAAGACATTCATGGTGATCTATGTGATCCAGACCACTGTGTCGGTAAGTGTCAACTACCCACAATATTGGACATAATACGTAGCTGATAATCTATAAGTTTGATGAAAGCTCAATTATCTATGCAGATTTGATAGGTCATGTTGTCAGCTTTGGCAATTATCCGACACGATCACAACATTTGGACCATAAAAAACAAATGGGGAGTAATGTTTATGCTACTCACCAACGGAAAGTAAGCTTCTTATATTGACTAATCCATGTTCAATTAGTCCAATTGTTATAACCTCTGGTTTTGTCGATGATATTGATGATATTTTTCATCAAGAACAGGTGTGCACATTTATCTGTCGCCTTGCGGATGGACTTGCCGAAGCTTTTTGTGATAAACTGGTTGAGTGTCGTACCAATGTTGTCATATGCATTGTTAGATTTGTAAGGATCCTGAAGCGAAGTGGTGTTTGGAGAACAACGACCGCATACGACTGCAGTCAGTTACTGATTAATCCACCTTGTCCAGAAGCCGATTAACTATGTCGTATCGTTACACAACCCCACAACTGATACTTAAGCTATTTGAATATCCATATTTTCTCAAAACAATGTTTTTTTGTACATTATTTCGTTAGATATGATTATCATATCAAATATTTATTACATCGTGCATTTGAAATAAATAATCAGTGGATCGATGCTCTATTGTACATCAACCACGGCCCAAATTAAAACCAGTTAATGAAATATGACCCAACATAACCAGTGGTCTAAAGTCCACCAAACATTAGATTTGTTTGCTCTATCTCAGTCACAATTCAAACATAAACGGAATACAAAATACAAAACTTAAAGTCATTTCAGTCATAATTAAAACATAAGGTCTTTAGACACTAGTTTAACCCTCAAGAACATAAGTCATCATAACAACAGAACACGATCGAAAACTTATCACAAGCAGACGAAAAATAGATACACTGGAAAGAACAGAGGACTTCGCGATGCAGAAAAGATCCGTATCTCAACCTCTACTATATGCCCAACGTGGAGATGAACCTTCGATCCTACACAACCAAAATACCATAGTAAGTCATAGGAATCAAGACAACTGAACAAAGAGTGAGAAATAATCTAACAACAGAACCAACATTGCCTAAAATTCACGAATGATAGGTAGATCAGAATCCAATATAAACTGTGCGCACTCATGTTCACCTCGAAGAGCGATGCCATCTATATACAATCCATCAGAAACATTTATAAAATTATGAAAATGTAATTTATCATCACACTATAACAGTAATTGTCGCTAGCAACGACTTGTTACTTCCAGAATCGTGTATCTTCCACCACCTCAACACAACCACACGACAACTTCGCTGATGAGAACGCTAATCACGATCAATTTTGTCAGTGAGTTTACCCCAACCATTACATTCCAATCCATTTCCACTGTAAGCGCAAAATAGTCTACAACACTAATCATATCAATTAAGACGACATGGAATCCAATACCGGCTCCATAAACACAACTACAAACCTCTCATCAATCAAAACAAATTCCAGAAGAGCTTTCTTACCGCTATAAAAGTATCCATCTTCCCAATTCAGCTCACCAACTCGATCCATGTATCCGATTGCATCAATCAATAATTATAACACAACGAAATCAACAAAACACAATCTAAATCACCTAATAAATGTATATGGGTTCAACAACAGCAAGTAATAGAAACCGACCTATAAAAATGATCCTGTCGACTGTGGGATGACAAATGTCCGAGAACATAGTGGGGCGAATATACAAAGAATCACTCCTAGATGAGATCGGAACTTTTGGGGGTCAAGACCCACATTTTCGGAATTAACAATTAAAATATTTGGATGTCGGAAAGGAGTTTCCATATTTAGATATGAATTCGGAGAAAGTTCATTTCAAACCATTCTGTCGATAACTTTGCGAAGAAAATAAGAAAAACTGTCTTTCGAGAGTTTTTTCGAGGAATCGATGAACTCGCAATTCATCAAACACAGGATGATCGGCTGGACGAAACAAGACAGCCAGCTCGGCATCAAGACCTGTCAGTGATACCAAGCTGAATGACATCTTTCCATGACGTTCGGCTGATCATTCCATCTCTTGAACGATTCTTCCGATAAACCGACGAAATTTACGATTTTTCGAGTGAAAGGCAATCACCCCAGCTTGGTAAACAGCCAGCTCATTATTTTGGTAGCCAATCCTACCGAGCTGGTCAGCACACATAAGCTGGATGCATTTTTTGCCAAGCATTTGCCAAAAAATGTCGATCTGATCAGCACAAAGCAGTCAGGATATGTGTTCAATGATCAAGGTGTATCCTCCAAATCATACGGCTTTTGAACATGAAACTACTTGGAAAATGTTCGCAACTCAATTTTGAATCTCCCAGAAGAAGAATCAGACGAAAAAAAGTTCATACAAGAAAGTTATGCCATCCACAAGTNGAGCAACTGGCTGGGTGTTTCCTTCACCAATCCTACCGAGCTGGACGACATATGCCAGTCAGCTCGGTAAAATCCACCCTCCTGGATACCGAGCTGGGCGACACCCTTCAGCATACTGAGATGGACGTATCCCACAACTTATCGGAAGATCTCCTCTCATCCTGTATACCGAGCTGGATGACACCAT
>OVBI01002336.1:0-21237 GCA_900406495.1 Sisymbrium altissimum | reverse complement strand
TCTTATGATCAATGTCGAAAGGCAAAAAAAAAACATTGGATCTCATCAAGGTAGAATATGATGAACAATATCGACGAATAAAAGACTATGAGATTGAAATTCATGCGTAAGTATATTGTTTCACTCTTTATGGTAAGTTATTTTTGTGGAATTCATGTTTATGATCTAACATTAAAATAACTATGTATAGGAGAAATCCTGATTCATCAACGGAGCTCATAACAGTGAGTGGAGAAGGTGGAGTTGAAGTGTTTGACAGGTTCTATGTATGCTTTGCTGTATTAAGAGATCCTTGGCGTGCATATTGTCGACCTATCTTTGGTATAGATGGTTGTTTCTTAAAATCCAATGAAAAAGGACAACTACTAGCAGCAGTTGGAAGAGATGCAAACAACCAAATCTTACCTATCGCTTGGGCAGTTGTTCATGTAGAGAACACTGAAACTTGGTTGTGGTTCATTCAAAAGCTGAAAATCGATTTGAACCTTGGAGATGGTGATGGTTTCACTCTTATTTCAGATCGACAAAAGGTAAGTGGCTTACATTTTTATGACAATTATACGTATGCATCTTAAGTATTTTAATTGTTTGATATTTAGGGATTGATCAATGCTGTGGAGCTAGAATTACCAATGGTGGAGCATCGAATGTGTGCAAGACACATTTACGGAAATTTGAAGAAGATTTTTCCAAAGAAACCTGAAATGAAGAAGCTTTTTTGGAGAGTGGTCGAGAGTCCTAACGAGGCTGATTATAAAATAGCTCTAAAAGCATTAAAGGATTATGACATTGAGGTCTATGAAGAGTTGATGGTGAGAAATCCTGAAACTTGTAGCTGGGCATTCTTCAAAACTACTCCTACTTGTGAAGATGCACTTAACAACAATTCAGAGTCTTACAATAACACAATTGGGAAAGCACGGGCTATGCCATTGGTGGAGATGTTAGAAACCATGAGGAGATTAGCCATGGTCCGTATCGATCGAAGGAAGACGAAATCAAATAATCATAAAGCAAAATTTAGTGAGAAAGTTGCTAAAGTCATTGCTTCAGAGACAAAGCAAAGAAAACACTGTCGAATTCTTCCTGGGCCAACTGGTGAGTTTGAAGTGTTTGAGTCCAGCGTTTCATATGCTGTTGACATGGTTAAGAGAACATGTAGCTGCAGGAGGTGGGAACTGACTGGGATTCCATGTCGACATGCGTTACGTGTTGTGTTGGATAAGAAGACATATAAAACAGAAAATTTGGTTTCCGATTGTTATTTGACTTTGACTTGGCGGAAGCAATACTCAGACTCGATAAAACCAATGAGGGGTATGAAGTTTTGGAGACCATCTGGTGAATCAACAATTGAAGTTCCAAATACAGAGACATCTAAAGGTCGGAAAAAGAAACCGCAAAAACGATTTAAAGGTGTTAACGAGTCTCCAACTAAAAGGAAAAAGGTGACCCACCATGGACGTATAATGCATTGTTATCGATGTAGTATGGCTGGGCATAACTCAATTTCGTGTCCTAATGCTGGAGTTCCATTTAAACCTCGACCGCCTAAAAAAAAGAGCATGCCTAAGAAGAAGAAAGCTCGAACATCACAACAAGCTGAGACAATGACACTTGGTCCTAGAGAAGGACCGACTCAAAGTCAACTAACTCAAAATTGATTAAATCCAGGTACCATAATTTGTTTCTCCATGTCTTCATTAGTTTTGAGGAAATGGTGTTGATGGACAAGCTTGGCGGTACTTGCAGGTTGTGAGGACCAATACTAGTAGTGAAGTTTCAAGCTTTGTCTTCAAGTTTCAAGTATGGAGTTGCCGTTGTTTTGCTTTTTTTTTTGTTTTTTTGTTTTGTAATCGGTTGATGTTTAATACTTATTTGTTTTTAGTTTTTTGTGGGGACGATAGTAATAGTGAAGTTTCAAGCTTAATTTGGTATTTTGTATTCGTTTGGTGTTTTAATATTCAATATAATATAAATATTTGGTGTTTAATATTGTTTAGATGTGTTTTTCTAAACTATAATCATTAATTTTAAATTTTTACAGCAATTTTATAATGGGATTGAAGAGGAATTGAGATGAAAAGACAGAATAAAAAATCATTGAACTCTCCGTACTCTGTTTTTCAGATAAAAAACAGGGCAGAACAGAGTATGTCAAGATGGTGAGAAATTATTTCAGCGTTTGAGTGTTTCTGTCTCCGTTCCATTTGTGATATCAGTCATTACTTGTTAACACTGCATTTCACTAGACTTGCGACACCGAGTTCCAACGGGATAACCCATTATCTTCAGCATCACTTTCTTCATGTAAGGCAATGAGCCGATTCATGTCCGTCTTGCTGATTCAGAAAAAGGGTGAACAAAAACTCCATGATCATGGTGATTGTGGCTGTTTTTGTTGGTGTGTTTTTGTTAGAAATCTTTGCTCTAATTCTATGGAGATGGAGATTTTAACGAGGAAGAAGGAGAAAAAAAAAAAGCAAAAATTTATGACAAAGCAAAAATTTATGACAAAGCAAAAATTTATGATATGACTCCACTTTTGCTCACTCTTTTGCTGATTAAGCATCCTAGTCATCGTCAATAACGGTTTTAATAACGCTGTTTAGGTTTATGAACGGATCGAAAGATGATTAGAAGGTTTGGGTATGCAATTCAAAATAAGTTTTAGTTTGGGTATATAATAGCATTGTTTAAAAGTTTAGGTATGTATTTTCTCAATTAGCCTGAGTGCAGGCACGAATAAGCCATTCTCCCTAATATAATGCTTTACACTTTTCATCATCTTTGTTTCTCTTCAACCATTGACTACACCTTGATAACTCTTCCTTTACTTTAGTTGTTGAGCCTGATTCGCTTGGTACTTTAGAACATTTATTATCCATAATCAGCGTTTCTTCAAATTACTTTAAAAGTTGTGAAAAATTTAAAAAGGAAACTTTGAAGAAAAAATACATAAAATTGTCAGATGGATAAAGATTATATGGCGTAGTTTTAATAGCATGTTTTATAGATGAAATATGTGGAATATAATATCTCTTTGGTAACGTTTGTAAGTTAAAAAATAGATTAAGAAGTTTTAAATATATAATTGAAATACATTGATAACATATTCTCAGAATGTATGATGTTATTATATTCATCGCATTTGTTACTAAAATTGAAACTTATGAAACATTAATCAGAAGTTAATAATAATAACTGATTGATTTAAGATTATAAAAAAGATTGCTCATAATCACCGCATTTCTTATTTCTGATTTTTGTGAAATAATTTTTTTTTTTTATTGTAGTTGTATATGGTTTTATTTCTTTTCCTATGATTGGATTTATTATTATTGATATTTATTATTGTTAACTTTCCTATTTTTTGGGGAAATTTATAAATTGTTTATTTATCCTGTTTTTTAATAAAAGTAAACTTTTTGAATAATAGTTGGATCTTACTGCTTTTTAATAAAAATTCGATGGACCATATATTATGTTCCTTTTGTTTGTTTTCTGGCTTAATTTTGTTAAACTCTTATGTTCGCAGTTATAATTGGACTTTAAAAAACTTAGCGGCCCAATGTTTGTTCTGGGCTGTAACATTCTTTTTTTTATTATTTTTGAATCGTCGGCCTTTATCTCTTCATCTCTTCTTCACTGGTGTTGCTGTTTTTTTTTTTCTTGTTCTTGCTGTCGGTTGGCTCGTGATGAATTCAAATTTCCCGTCTGAAGTTATCGAATGAGTCTTTCGGTATATCAGATATTGAAGGTCTACAATTGGTAACTTTCTCTTTTGTTTGTTATTAAAATTTGCTCTCATTAGTTCTTATATGTGTATTTCGAGCTTCACTGTAACTAATTTGTTGGAAATAAGTTGTATAATTATTTGATTGACCAAATTGTTTGATTATCTGAGTCTAATTTGGAATGTTTGATAAAAAACGTGACCTCATCTTACTTCTGTTTCCTAGTTTCGCTAAATGACATGCCGTTTCTCGGAACTTGATGCTTCATTCCTCCCGCTGAAATTTCTCATTTTTGTACTTTGTCATTCCGTCTTGACCCATGAGGTTAGTTACTTGGAAAAAACCTTATCTTTTCCCCAATGAAGGAAGTTTGATTCGTCTGAAGTTCTTGGCCGTCCATTTGTCCTTTGTTTTGGTATCTGTGGTAGTCAATATGTTAGCTTTAGTAGTGTTATATTTTTTCCTCTCTTTCGTATGTTGTAGATGTTATGTATTGTTGTTACCTGTTAAGTTTGTTTAGATCTTGTTGAAGACTTCTTTATAGACTATATTTGTCACGCCTTTCTGTCCATTTGGATTTGTGGTACCGTGGATGATTTTTAGACCGTCCTCTGATGTAACTCTTGATAAGGCAACATACAATTGGCCGTGAGTGAACACCGGCTTAGGCAGATATAGACCCACTTTCTCTAGTGTTTGTCCTTGGCTTTTATTTATTGTCATGGCGTAGGATACACGTATTGGGAATTGTCGCCTCTTCATCTTGTATGGACACTTTGTATCTGTTGTTGTCAACACTATCCTTGGTATTAGGATTCGTTTGGTCCGTTTATCGCCTGTCAGTATTTCTGCCTCTAGAACTCTTTCTCCTAATCGTGTGACCACTAACCGAGTACCATTACACAACCCTTCTTTCTGGTTGATGTTCCTCATCATCATTATTGGTGTTCCTAACTTTAGATTCAGTCGATGATTTGGCAGACCAGAACATTTCAAATCGTTTAAATACTCTGTTGTGTAAAATGTATTCTCTTCGAACTCTTGTATATCATCATCTCCGATTGTGTCTGAACTTAGGTACTCCTTTATTACCCCTGGGTGCTTTGAAAGAATGTAATCATTAATCTCATCGACTGTGTCATTCCTTGGTGTTAGAATTGCTCTTTCCCTTAGATAGGTATTGTCTGCAAATGTGTTCTGAAAATTGTTGTATGTTGAACTGTGAATCTCTTCCAATGGGTTGTTTTTAATTGCTAATAGAACCTGGTTCCCCACCTCTACCATATCATCTTCACATCTCCCGTTTCGTTTTGATTGTATTCTTTTAGCCACTCCGTCTCCCACTTTCAGAATCCAGCTGGAAAATGTTTTCTCCTCTTGTTTGAGTCGCATGTTTTGTTTGAGTATGCAAACGTACCTTTCCTGCCAGAGGTAAGACCGGTTTATAGTAGCCATAACTGCATCTTGTCTACTACCTTGCGGAATCACTGGTAAAATTTGCCTAAAATCCCCACCTAGTAACACTGTTATTCCTCCGAATGTTTTTTCTGAAGCTGATGAGTTTTTAACGCCCATGATATCTCTCAATGTACGATCTAGTGCTTCAAAGGTATGCTTATGGGCCATTGGTGCCTCGTCCCAGATGATAAGTGATGTCTTTTCTATTAATTCAGCTAGGAGAGTTGTAGGTTTTATATCACACATTGAATTCTCATCTAACTCCAGTGGTATCTTAAAGCGAGAGTGTGCAGTCCTTCCACCTGGTAAGAGTGTTGCAGCTATGCCTGAAGTGGCTACAGGGAGAACAATTTTCCTTTCAGACCGCAGTTTAGAGATAAGTGTCCTGTACACATATGTTTTCCCGGTTCCACCAGGTCCATAAAGGAAGAATAATTTTCCTTCTGAGTTGTTGGTTGATGCCATCACCTTATTGTATACAACCTGTTGATCTGAATTCAGTGTGCTAAGCAGTTTATTATGCTCTTCTCTTTCATTCTCGATGCTGTATTTCAATTCATCCGTAATGAGTGAGTTATTCATCTCAATCATTGTATTCTTATCTAAGGCTGGCATGTCTTTGAAATCAGCGAGTGATTTATCACTTTCTCTTAGCAGTCGGTGAAGTTCTAACAAAGTATATTGTTGAATTTCTTTCTCTGTTAGGTTGTAAGCATCAAAGTTGAATGTCCTGCGCATCAAATATGGCATATCTTCACCTAAATCTGGCCAGAAGGTCTGCCATAGCTTCCCGGGCTCGGTTACCTCGCAGAATAGTAATAGGGTTACAAACATCTCTCTAAGTTGTGTAGCAGTTGCCCAACTGGATGCTTCCTCGAGAAGCTCATACCATTCTTTGTCGCCAGCTAGTAACCCCTTAGCATGACAAGCTTCCTTGTAAGTCTTATAGGTGACATTTCCAACAGTGCATATACTTTCAAAACTGGTTGGCCCTCTGATGTGATTGATTAGAATCCTTAGGTAGTATTTATCTCCTGATGCTGGATTAATGTTTGCTATCCTTCCAATTGTACAGCCTTTTTTCCTAATTGACCATATCTTATCAGTTGCGTTCCACACAAATTTCGTAGGGAATTCTATGTAACTTAGCTCCCTAGCTATGGCTGAGTGTTTATTTGTTTCCATCCATTCGGTGAACATGGTCCGTTCAACCCCTACTTTGCTTATCACATCCTCCGGTGGTTTATTCTGGTCATAGACGACATTGTGTTCTCCTTCTAAATGGATGATCAATTTCTGAACTGCAGGCTTTTGTTCATGAATGTCAAACCCAAAAATACGCCAAGTAGCTTCACATGCTGAAAGATATCTGCATTCCTGGTATCTTTTAATCTCATCTACCTCGATGACGTTATCTTCTGTGTGCGTTTCTGGGTGGTTTGCTTCTTCTTTTTTATCAAACACAATTGTTGCCTTGTCCACTCCTTTGGTTATGTATTTAAACAAATATTTAATAGCTTTAGAGGTACAGCACCATTCTACATTGATGTGTGATTGAAACTTCTTAAGCAAATCCATGTTGTGTGGGATTACATACCGATTGTCTAGCGTAGTGATGCCTTTTGCAATGGTTTTCTTCTCATTCTCTTCTCTCTTGTATATAATATAACCGTTTTTATCAAATGTCGTTGTAGGCGTGTAAGCTCTTGGGTACTTTTTAGTACAAATCCCATTTTCCATGCACGGTGATTGTGGTCGATGAATTCCACACGGACCGTGCATCATATGGTTCTTCACTAACTCATATCCTTGTGGGTCGCTTACGTTGTCTGGTATTTCCGCTGTTATAAGACTGTCAACAATTGATGGGTCTGGTGTTTGTGTCATATTCTCTAACCATAGTAGGATGTGTGCGTGTGGTAGACCTCTTTTTTGAAACTCAATTGTGTATACCACTGCCGTGAAAATAGGAATTGTTCGTTAGTATCAATTGAAAACCATCGAGTAATAGTACTTGGAATGTTTAGTTTGGTGTGCTTCGATTTAAGACAAACTTTTACCTCCACGTATGCCTCCAAAATATTCCCCTTTCTTGAATTCCGAAATCATTTAGTCCAGTTTCATCTTAAACACTCTAGATGCAATATCCGGTCTGTCATTAGCTGTCGCGTTTCCATATTGATCCAAATGTTTCTGAATTTCTTCCCAACCTGGATTAGCTGTGAATGTGATGAAAAGATGAGGGTTTCCGAATTGTTTGCATAATGCCATAGCATCATGGTAATTTTCTGCCATGTATCTTGGTCCTCCTGTAAAAGAGGCTGCCAAAATTATTCGTTTCCCCAGGGCCTTCGAGTTTGCATCTCCTTTTCCAGTAGCGTCGCACAAGTTATTGTACAGGTCTGCTCTTAATTTTTTCTGATTGTTTCTATGAAACTTTAACCTGTCTTCCTCAATAGCAGTGTAAGCATCAACGACAAATTGATGGAACAGTCTACCTCCTTGTATAATTGTTTTCCCTTCTTTTAACCTTGTTTGGATTTGATAGGAGTAGAATTCTCTGATCGTGACATTCTGCCTTTTAATTTCATTTCCTGGTATACGACGGTAGGGTATGTTTAGAGTGAATCCATCTTCTCCATAAGGGAATAGAATAGGATATTGGAACGCCATATAATGCTGGTGTAGAGTGCTTATTCGTTGCAGCTTCTCAGTTTTATACTCAACTATGATATCGCGTTCACCTGTTTCTGATTCTGGATCTATAACGACCAACCCTGCAATTTCTTCTCCTGTTGGCAAATCATATTGCCGCCCTTTCTCCTTCTGTCCTACAAGACGTATTGTGAATTCTTGGAACTCTCTAGACTCGTATTTGTCCCGTGCTTGTCGAAACTGTTGACATAATTGATTATGTCTATCTAACATTCTGACAAGTTTTTCCAAGATCTTTTCATCAAGCTGATCTTTTTCCTTCCTTCTTGACATAGTTCTCAGGCGGTTTTGTATTTCATTCCCAGTGTCGAAAATGTATAACTGATTGAATTTTGGTGGTTTGCCTTTTGGTGGGATCAGAGAGCCCATCTTATGGTGATTTTGTCCTGAAATCCTATATGTGTAGGGGCCATGACCATCCATCACCGTGTTGTCTACCTTTGCGCCTACTGAAGTAAAAGCCACATTCCACAGTATACCTTTATATTTTTGATGAAGTGTGGTATAGCTAGGAGCTCTTCTAGTTCTTTTGGAGGTTCTTTTATTGGTTGAAGACTTACCCTTCCTTTTTGACAACAGATTGTAAAAGATAGTCTTCCATCATTTGTCTTCCCCGTGCTTTCTTTCTCCCAAACTAATGCACCGCACCACTGGCATTCCATTAGTTCGTTTCTCCTAACTTTTTTATATTTCTTCTTTCCTATTGATATTCGATGTATCTTAGTGAAATAGAACTCGCATCTATTTTCATTAGGGAAATTCTAAAACTTACTTGGTCGAGTAGTTCCCAATTGTGTTGAAGTTGATGTCGTCGCTCTATTCTCTTCTGGTAAGTTAACTGTAAGGAAGATAAAACATTTTCCATTCTGTTTAAACTCGGGTTTTTAAAAAAGGACATTTGGGTTTGACAGAGTAAATGGATCAAGATTTGGCAAGCCTACGTTTTACACTACTACTGGTGCTCACGGACGACAGCTGGGCTCTTCCTTGTTTCATCCTATTTGAGGGAGCTGTGAAGAAAGTAGATTTTATTATTTCTTGTGTTTTCGTGTTTCCTTTGTAATGGGAATGAAGACAAGTTACATCATACCTCGAACTGTGTTAGAGAATCTCTTTTGCCTTAGTATCTCCTTCCGTTTCCTCCGTGCCAACCAGGCTTGCTCTGTAATAGAAGTATTAGATAGAAATCGGTTATAGTAATGTGATTTCTTGGCTCCTTAAAATGCTCTGGCCATTCGTTTAAAAACTTCAAATGATTGAGAGCATACGTTTCTTGTCTGCTGTGTTCTTGTTTTTGATTGGAAAGCTCGTTTGTGAAGCACTTTCTCTTTGTTGAGCATAATTGTCACCTGTTTAAAAGCGTGAAAAATGTGGTAAGTTGGTCGTGGTATGTTTAGATTTTCTGAAGTAATGGTCATTTTGGAATATGTGATTTACCTTCTCTGGCAGACCTTAAGATGGCTCTTCTCTTGTCTCTGTTATCTTTGCTTTGCTCCTCTTCGTGTGGTCTTTCTTTCCGTTTGTTTGAGTCCATTGTTGATTTTTCGTGTGCAAGTTTCTCGACTCTTACATTTCTCTATGCATTTGCTTTTGTTGAAATCGTAGATAGTAAGATGTGCTGTTTGATTTTCCCACTTGTGTTTGATTTATTGCTTTATATGTGTTGCTCAAAGTTGTTTTCACTAATGTATTTAAGCAGGTGTACCGGTTGGAGTTCTAGGGATATCTGTTTCATTTGATTCCCTTGGTTTTTTGTGTACTTATGACAACCTAATGATTAAATGTACGTGGTGGTTATTTAAATTCGCCTTTCTTGATCTGAACATATATTTTTTTGTAGACGTGTTAAGTGTCTATATTGCTATTGACATAGTAGAGGTCTTCGTATTGTACTCTTACCTATGCCTGAAAGCCCCACAACTCTAACATTCTTAAATCCTCAAATCCCAAACACTGAATTTTATTCAATGCCTCTAAATGAGCTTTAATCCCAACAAAGTCACCAAAACCATTTGAATTATTTGGTGGTGCCATAAGGTTATTAAACACATCCTTGGCGATATGTTCAAAAATGTTTGCTTTATCACTCTTCAATGTTACTGGTGAAAATGTCATTAAGTGACATTCTATGCAAAGAAATCTCACTTTTTGAACATGGTTGATAAAAACAATGTACCAATTAGTTAGTGCTCGAATCCACCTTTGTCTCTCATAATATGTTTGCCATCGCAGGTTTTGTCAAACTTCTTGCCGAATTCTCCCTCCTGCCGCCTAACATGGGAAGGATATGCGGCGTAAGAAATGTGTATCACCACTTGGTGCAAGTCATTATAGAACACCTCGTATTGCTATATATTCAGACATTCGACTTTTTTTTGTTTGCTTCGTTGATGTTGCTAAGTTATTATTGGTTGATTTTTCTATTTAATATACAGGACGTTAATCTGTTAACATTGTCGAATCATATATTTAGGAAATAGCTGCCTATAGGCTCGTTGCTGTTTTCAAGGAAGTGAGTTTCTGGTGAGGTTGGTGTGTTTAAGAGCCTGCCATTTTGACGTGTTGAGTCGGTCTTGCGTTCGAAACAGGGAAACATACTTAAAATTTATTAATAACAAAGAAAAATTAAAAACCATCGTTTTATAAAAAGGAGGACGCTAGGAATCATTTAAAATTGGAGTGCATAAGTGGCTGTGTACAATTGCTTAAGGTCTAGGTTTTTTCATGTTCCCTGCTGTTGCCAACGCTTCTTTACTGGTCTCTTCGTTCTTCCTTTTGGCTGATAGAGTCTTCTGACCATCTATTGGATCGGTATGTGTGTTCTTGTTTTCTTCCTGTTTCATTTATGCTGTTAAAACAAAGTCAAAATATACCAAATATAAGTATGATGGTCTCATTGTTGGTGTTACCTGATTTTCTATATCGGTGGTTTCATGCAATGTTCCCTTCCCTTTATTATGTGCAGTTTGGAGCGTTTGGTTGATATGGATGTCGGTGTTCTCTATGGAGTCAGGTTTGCTGTTGTCTTCCGGTAAGCGGCTTTGCTCATCTGTTTCGTTTTGTATTTCTCTGAACACATGGGTGACAGTAAATGATTTGCTTGAGGTATCCAAATTAAACTTAGAGATTTTTATCTGGAAATCAATTGTTTTTCCAACAAGTGCTGTAATGCATTCAGGTATTGTCGTCTGATTGCATTCAGCGGTCCCTTCGTTAGATACCTGTGCATTTAAAAGCAGCATGAGTGGCAATTTGTTAACCACATGGCATTGATTTTTGCGTACAGTTTGTACATTCTAACCTGCATGTTTGCGATATCTTCAGCTTTGTGATTTGTCAGCTTACGGGCCTCTCTGTCAAACAATACAAAAGTTGCTGTTTCCTCATCATCGGAGACCACGCAATCCACTCGAAACCTAAGAGCAAATAATGTCGAAGAGGTATTTTCAAAACTTAAAACCTCATCTGATGTAAGTTGTTGTATAATACCATACGTTACATTCGTACTTGAGGACGGCAGTTGCATTTGTGTTATTGCAAACTTGGCAAGTGAAAGATGATTCTCCTTGTAGTAGTTGTTTGGAACACCGACCACATGAAATGAAGTTCCAACCATTTCTTGTAGCGATATCCGTTATCGTAGCTCTGCATATGATGTCCTTCACCTGGAATTATATTAAAGAATAAAATGAGCTTCTCTTTAAACCAATATATGTGAACCGGTTCAGAGATAGGAGAATGGAATACCTGTTCCGTGGATGAATTAACATAATCAAGAACTGATTTCACTGTCATTCTTTCCATTTCCTTTTCTTTTGATTCTGCATTTTCAATTTTCGGAAATATACTTGGTTCATACATTCCCATCCTGTGTAGATCATGAAAATAATTTTAGAAAGAGATAAACGTAGAGCATATATGTATCTTTGTTTGCATTCCTTGATTTAAAAATTGTATTTGATACCCAGTTTTGAAGTCTCTCACTGTCTTGAGGTGGTCTCCAATATAGAATTTCGTGGCTCCAGTTGAGTTCAAGAAAAGAGTACCTTCGTATTTTGAAACTTCCGTCAGTTTCTTTTGCTAAGCGAAGTGGATGTTTATTAGTCAGTTGCAAGTACCTGCGAATAATTTAGGATTGAGACATGTGCATACGATCACCATGCTTTCACGACTTTGTAAGAGGAACTGTTTCCGAAACTCTGACGCCTGGTGGTCCCACACTGTTAACCGTACTTTTGTTCCTCTGTTGTAACAAAACAGTAGACATCAGTGTTAATGTTTAGATTGTATGAAGGAGCAATTCAGTAAGTGGCAAATTTCTGTTGTCTTTGAGGTGAATCACTAACTGAAAACTTACTCTGTAAGTTGCAGGTTGATGAATATTTTTTCCTGAGACGAAATGTCTTCCAAATTGGAGCCTTCCACGCTCTAGATTTGACCTACTACATCTGTAAGTACTTCATCTGTTAATTTAAATGTTTATATTATTCCATCTTATTTGAATAGTTTTTTACCTGGTAGCTGTAGATTGGTATTTGCTAGGGCTAGACATGATGAATAATTGAGAATCCGGAAAAATTCAGTCTTGATTGGGCATGTCTCTGTCTCATCGATGAACACTGAAGTGGTGTCTTTAAATCTTATTGTGTTCGCGTTGTCTGTCACTTTGTAGCGGTCGTATGATTGAACAACTTCGAAATCTGATATGTGGTGAACCTTCCCTTCTGTTAGCTCGTTCTTGAATTGTTTTATACGCCGGTGATGGATAGAACCTTGGATAAGAGTATCCTGTATGTACGTGGGGGGTTATCCAATCAGTCTATGTTTGTATACATTTTTTTCCCGATTCAGGGATAATGAGCTGTACCTTGTTGTCTAGGAGAAGCATATCTAAGCTGATCAGTGCTCCATTTTTTTTGAAGTTACGTACTTCCCACATTCGCAGGAGGCGTACGGTGATTTGCTGCTTTGATGTTCCGATGGTCAGTTTCCCTACACCCATTGAAGTCTCACATGAGGTTTGGTTTTTTCCTGTCTCCATTTTTTTCTCACCCGCCGTTGGTTGACCTATCAAAGAAATAAGTGGAATCAGTTCTACCAAGTTGTAGAAAAATGGATGTAAGGGATAATTTTCTTGAGAAATGGAATGGGGAGTTTAGGAACAGCTTTGTTAAATAGGGAAAATTTGGAACCTGAGTTGGTAGATGCTGATGAGTAGTGTCAGAGATGTGTTCTTAGGAATGGAATATAAATGTGTTTCCAGCTACACAGAGACTATTGAACTTTGTCTCTGCGATGTTATGGGATTCGTAAATGTGAAGGGATGGGATTGCATTAAATTTCTTGTGTAGTAATTATTTTATTTAGTGTGAAATAAAGGGTGCTGAGATCATAAATCAGACGTTATATGACGTTTGCTTTCTGGATGTGATCATATTCGTCTGGTAACGGATGGCTTTAACTAACGGAAGAGCTTTTATGCAGTGTATGGTGGTAATCATTACTGCATAACATCAGGTTAGCAATTATCTTGATTAGCTCTCTTTAAGTGATCAATGTTACACAAAATTAGCTGTTACGAATGTTTGAAATTTGTTTAAAAGTTTGGAAATATTCAATTTAGAAAGCGCAATCCAGGCTTGCTTTCATGCTGAAGGTGAGTCTCGTCCTTGATCAGCACAGGTCTTCAATCTTTGATTGTGTTTTTAAAGTGTAGTTAGAGCATCATGTACATTAATTACTTTGCTCAGTACATGTGAATTTGCTGTCAGTTGAGAACATTTGTTACTGAATGTTTGTTTATGTTCATCGTATTCATTTTCTTTTGCTGCGGTAACTTGTATTGTGTGATTCTGAAAATGTTAGGTGTAACTCTCAATTTGGGCAACACACCGGACCGTACGACATATGATCTGTTGGTGCTGGTACTTGCACACATGGTCAAAACCAATAAAGCAACCGCCGGGAGTTCGGCAACAGAGAGAATCCATATATATGACATTATTAGCACCCACAATATATTATTTTAAATAAATTTAGTTTATTTGTTGTAGTAAATTCAGAATTCCATTTGGATTCCATGTTAAGTAAATTTCAATTGATTGGTTTGGTTTAATATTATGTAACAAGTTTACACAAAGAGTCAAATTATTAATACTGAAATAATTAATAAGTGAAATAAGTGAGATAAAGAAAATAAACCAAATTCAGGAGAACCAAAAAAAATCAGAACGAAAATATTAAATAATCTACCATTGAGGCTGCTAATTGTTGCTAAATAGCAAAACATGCATATATTAAACTGCTTTATTATTGAAAAAGGAAAATATCTTTAGATTGCATACAGAAATAGAAAATGGTAAACATTAATCTCCAACTTAAAAGTAGTTCAAAAACTATAAAAACACAAAACGGTAAGAAGATTTTATCCGATTGGAGAGATAGCTGATTTTAGTAGAGTTCGCCGGTGGAATTGATGGCAGCAGTAGATTGTGCTAATAATGGTATGGTAATGGTGTACCTATTTCAGACTATGTAGGTGGTCCTCCAAAATTAGGCTGTAAAGAGAAACGTAAGTACATTATACTCAATGAATTACACTGATCACATCAGATGTTGTTAATTCTGTATGAATCCTTACCTTACTCTCTGTAAGAGTAGTCTGTATTCTGGCAACTGAGAAAGTCTTATGTGGCCTCGAGTAGTTGTATGGATTGATCCTTATCCTAAATAGGCAAATCTTCCCAACCATTTCTTTGGCTTTTTCAGTGGGGCTTTTGGTTCCGGATCCAATTTCCTGTTGTTCAATCTTGTAAGCTGGTTAATATGTCTTTTGTAAATGATTGTTAAATACTTATAATGAATATATGATAGGTTCAACTACATACCAGGGGAATATTGGTCTCCATGGTTGCCTCTGTCCAGAACTCGTTTAATTCACTTCCTGTTATAATGAAAGTTGCCATTGCTGATCCGTCAAAGACATGGAACGCGACATGGAATCTGCACAATGTTTTCAAGATTTGTCATGTTATGAGATTAAGTTAGGTATAAAATATTATTAAAGTACCTCTCGTCGCCTATGAAGTTATGTGTAGAACATTCCCACCAAAGATGTAAGTTGTCAGTTGTTGGCATATTTGGGGCGCAACTTGAGCAGGTTGAGTAGTTGGGTTCCGAAGTGCATTTCACGTCAACAACCAAGGACTCGCAAAGGAATTCTGCGATCTGCGAAGTATAAAAAGCAAACGATCGATCATGTGATCCCTTCTTTGTCCCAATAGAGTTATATTCCCGTTGATTTACATACATACCGTGTGTCCTGGTTGCATGGTGAAGTCAATCATCTCTTTGATGGAAACATGTTCAGCTTTCCTGACAAGCTTGTTCGTATCATTGATTTCGAAAGTGAGAACATCCTCAGGTCCAAAACTGAACAAAAAGTCGAAGGTGAATACAATGTTTTCATTATCTCTTATGTTTCAAATGGAGTCGAATGTACCTTTCGCCGTATTTCTTAATGACCTCGAAATTGCTTGAGAAGTAAAATCTGGTCGCCTTGGTTGAGTCCAATGTCAGCTTGCCTGCATTTCATAGTTAAGTAAGAAATTATTATTGGGATAATGTTCTCTGCCATGAATATCTGGTATAAACAAGTCGTGTATTTACCTCCTATTATCTTTGGATTAACAGATGTGGCCAGAATTATGGGTTTGACGTAGGCTGGTGGATGAATCATGTTGCGCAAAGCAGCTGCTGTATTATCCCATAGATTCAGGGTAATCAGGACATTCCTGAATGAATAAGTATATGTGGATCAGTAAATAGCATGGAAGTTGTAGTCGCAAAATAGAAAAGGTTATCTATACAAAGGTTTCTGAGAACTCACGGTTGTAGAGAGAGGATAACTGTTATCATCTCCGTGCAGGTCGGGTTAAACAGATCTGGGCCCTCTATGATGCATATTTTGCCAACAATATCTATGAATACAAATTTAAGCATGTATGTTAAACAAGTTGTGAAATCAAAAAGTGGAAATAATTCTATGATTGGATTTGTTAGGTTAGTTTACAGAACCTGGCAAGGCTAAACCGGTGTTGGCAAGTCCCATGAGTTGGTCATGTTTCTGGACGTCGAAACATTCCCTTGGCATCTTAATGGTGCCTGACCGAATTTGTTTGCATGATGTCATAAGTGAAAACAAAATGACGAATGGAGAGGCTGTCAGCTTGTAAAGTTTGGTGGAGTTGAGGACTTCAAAATGGCGAATTTCATATATACCACCTTCACGTAAAGCACCATAATAGGCATCCCGTAAATATGGTGGAATGAAGGCATGTGTCAATGACCCCTGTATAAATGGAATGACATATATGAGAATTCATTTTCCATTTCGCATACAATAACTTGATGGCTACAAAAAATGGAACCTACCTTCTCATCAATCATTAGGATGGTTAGACCGGGGAAATCAGTGGCATCATACGGATTGTTGACCTCCCAATAACGGAGAACACGGACGAGTAGAGGTTGGGAAGAAGTGCCTAAGCGCAAGTCATCGAAAGAAACATTAGGAACTGGAGGAAGAATGAAACGATTCATAGGTACTTTTAGAATGAAAGTTTGTTTTTTTGGATTGAAGGTAAGTTCCGTGTGAAGTGGTGCTCGGGTATTTAAGGATAGATGAGCAGAGGGCAGTTAAATGCTGTTATTAAAGGATTAGTAGTGGATAGAAAATGCGTTTGTTATTAACCCTGTTCTACTCCCTGGGTTGTAACGTAAGAATAGGCAGCATATAGAACGCTTGGGTGTAAATAGTATGTATATTACCGGTTGAGTTTTTAGGACAACTCTGAAACTGTAATCTTAATGATGAACTGACACTAATCATGGTACATAATGCAAATCGAATTGAAGAGTCATTAGAATTAAGGCGAGAACTTACCGAATTAGTATAGAGGGCAAGGTAGTTGATATCACAGGAAGCACCTACAAAAGGTTGCAGAGGGATACTGGCCAGGAGCAAAATATTGCGAAGAAACTACAATTGAAACGAAAAGAGGATTTTGAGCAGTTCGAAGAGGAGCAAAACCACAAACCTTGGAAGAAAATATTAATCAGAACCAAAGTTTATGAATTTAAAAACCGCTGCAAAGGTTGGAAGAAAAAGTAATTATTTGGAGATAAAGCAACAACGAAGTGACTATTAATCATTCCAAAATAACATTTTCAATAATTTCCAATGGGAACGTGATTTACTATGAAGTAAATAGTCATTTGTAAATGTGTCGAAAGGCAATATATAAAACAGTAAAAGCACGTGAACTAAATAGGAAGCCAATGAATCAACAACCACATATCTGTAGCGATTATTGCAAACATAACCAGTAACATTATTCTAAGATATGGAGATTTTAGGTAACAATGCAATCTCAGGACAGTGACCTACCTGTGAAGACAATGGGACGGCTCCGTCGGAAACTCTCGCAGGGTCATTGTACACAATACCAGTAGAATGGGAGGCCAAACCAGCAGGAAGAACACAATTTTCAAAATTAAAACAGATCATTAACAATGAGGAAAACAAACTAAATCTTATACAGAGGATGGAAATTGATAATACAATACTGGATTTAAGAGTTTTGTGCGTAACTTACAGGCCGAATCTCAGGAAGCGGGAGAGAGTGTAGAGTATGATCAGAAGGAGTGAACCGATCAAGAAGCGACGCCAAGTCACCCCTGGTCGAAGATCTCCGTCTAGGGTTCGCGGCTTTGGTCCCAGTCCCCACAACACGAAGCGCATGAAGTTCGGACCAATAGCCTCCATAGAAGGTAATATAAAGGCCATCGGGTTTACTTTCACCGAACAGTGTGGACTGAGTTTAAGCGATTGAGAAAGGAAAACAAAGATTCGAGAATTGTAGTTTGACAGAGAAGAGTCGCAGAGTGGAGAAGGGGAGGAGGTGTCGTCGGGGAGAAGAGATAGAAGGTGTGGAGCGACGTCGGTTACGGATGTGTCGTCAAGAAGAAGACGAATAATGTGTGAAGCGACGTCGTTTCTGATTTTATAAAAGACACGTGTCGATTGTGAGGATGCTGACGTGTCGCGCGCACAGAAAAACGGATCCTCTTATTATTGTATAGATTATATTATATATCATGTTTATTGGTTTTAAAAGAATTGTATTTATGTGTGTATTATTGTTTTTGTTGGTTAAGTATATTAATAGTTATAAATATTGTTTTATTTGTGGATTATATGTTTTTCAGTTTAATAGTTTATTAAATATTTGTATGAAATGAAATTAAAAAATTCTGTATAATTGAATAACTATTTTTAATTATTTAATGAATTCTGCAAAATGAAATGAATTCTTTGCAACATGATGTTTTTGGATTTGGCTCTTTTTCTTTTTTCGTACTCTCCACACGTGTCTGTCTTTCTCCTATAAGCAAACTTTATTAATAGTTTGGTTTATTCATGCTTGCACGGAATGATAGATTTTTTTTTTTTGAATTTTTTAAATGATTTTATTGAAAAAAATAGTTTAGTTTTCTTTTTACAGTTAAATTTTATTAAATAGAATGCTGATATAATTTTATTGAAAAAGACCTCGTTAAGAATTGGTGAAATCTAATTAGGATGTCTCTAAAGTTTTTTCATGTTGGCAGTAGACGTTTAGATTTTGGTGGATTGTCCAAAATCATATAGATACTTTTTCAACTGTGTTGTGGATATTTTTTTAAGTCCAATAGAAACAAAAATATTCAGTTTTAATATGGGTAATTCAAGTTTGATGATTAATATTGAGATATAAAAATGTGATTTGATCGGTATGGGGTGATTTTTAAAAAAAAATTGATTTGAAAAATTTTTATTTTAATTTTTGTTATTTTGAAATAAAAATTAATAATGGTAACCCAATCTCTACTGTAAACTGAAATATTTTATTTGTAAATTTCAAGCCAATATTAAGTTTAACTAATATAATGTGATGAAAAAAAAATATCTTCCTACCACGAGTTCTCACACCAATTGTTTCTTTTTTTTTATCTTAGATTTTGTTTTTTAAACTTTTGTTGCTGTTTATATAAGAAACTGAAAATTTTGTATATTCTTTTCAAAAGTTTTGTACTTTCAGTTTTTAAAAATAATAATAGAAGGATGTATATATTCCTTTTCTTACATATATATATATATATATATATATTTTTAATTCTAGTTTTGTTTCTTTTGTATTGAATTCTATCTGATTTAAATTATTTTCTGAATATTAAATTGAATTTCTTAAAAATAAACATTTTTGAGTTACCATTTCATCTTTATTTCCAGAAACATGATTATTTTTTAAATACATACACAATAGACTTTAATAAGAAAAGTATTAGTTAGAATTATTTAAAATAATTTTCTAAATTAAAATTGATATTTGGTAATAAAATGAATTTATATGGTAATAAAATATTTTGTACTAAATATATCTAGATATTCTTTAAAATGTATTTATTTGGTAACAAAACAGATAAAATAAATTGTTTACATATAAACATGTTTTAGAAGAATAATGATATCATTAGAATTATTATATAATCTAATAAAGTTTTTGTCAAATAAGAAGACACTTTGCTATTTTAAAAAGACACAAAAAATCTGTGAAAATGTTTTTTAAAAAAGGTTAAACACAGATACGTGGCATTGGCTGACTTAATTAGTCAGATACACGTTTTGTTGTCTCTATCAATTACTAAAGGAAAAGAAAATAATTAGAAGAAAAAATTTATTTGTGGTTCAAACTCTATCTAGTTTCTTCGAGCGCGCGGCAGAAATACCACTAAGTGAAAAAAAAAATCTACCATGCCACTCAATGATCACAATGCCACTGTATTAGTAAAAATCCGAGTATACCTTTAATGAGGAGAGTTGACTGAGGTAGAGTTGACTCGATTTTAGGGGGAGAAAAAAAAAAGAAAACAAAAAAAGGAAAATTGAGCTGAAAGCGGAGTGAGCGTGAGCTTCCAGTGAGCGTTCTTCCCTGTTCCTCCCTCAGTCCGTGAGTCGGATCCGTCGTCGAGACGACCTCCCTCCCTCGATCTAGCTGCTGAAGCTCCTCTTCCTCCTCCTGCTCTTCCTCGTCCTTCTCCTCCTCCTCCTCGTCGTCTTTGTACTCTTATCCCCGACGCTGCATTCTTCTTCTGTGACGGAAGCCATTATCCAACCGCCAGCAAAACATTAGAGAAGGCCATATCATCCGTCATATCTGAAGCTCGTCTGGTGGGCTGTATTGTCATATGTGAATTAAGGTATGAAATGCAAATTTGGGTTTTAATAATCAAAATTGGATGGTATAATGATGTTAAATGTGAGGGATATGCATTTGAATTGGCAATGTATGAAATGTAGTTGTTGAATTTAAAGTAATTTAGAATCCGATAGAAAAGTCGATTAGGATTGAAATCGATTATAGATTACGATCAGATTGAACAATAGAAGAGATAGGAGGACAACTAGTACAAATGGTAATACTAAGATGTTAAAGGACAACTCGTCCAATTGGAATAACTGTGGGAGTAATTGACAACTGGTACAATTGGAATAACTGAGAGATAGGAGTACAAGTGGAACAAATGGTATAACTGTGAGTGAATGTCATATGTGTGTTATATGTTGTTGTAATACCAGAGACGATGAAGAATAGCAACACAAACGTACATTTTGACTATGGAGGGAAGTATTCAGAAGAGAAGGAGTGGATTTCAGTGAATTCTGTATACGCTATATGTTTTAAGAACACATCTGTGGAGGACATAAGTTATGAGGAGTTAGCAGATAAGATATGCAGGAAGATTGGATTAGAAGAAAGGACGGGGAAGCTGAAATTGAGTTACAGTCTTTCTAAAGCTCGAAGAGAGTCATATATTGTAGATAACGAGGACGTGTATATTTATCTAACCTCATTGGATACGGAGGGACCGAAACCTGTCTTGCGCGTGGAGGTAGCGGTGGAGCAACTGTCAAGAGTGGAAGGAGGAAGTTCATTTGGTGTGAATTATGGGGAGATTGTTTCCAATGGTAGAGCTGAAGATATACAGAATTATGGAATTCTTACAGTTGTGAGAACAGGAGAAGAATTAGACCTCCCAATTATCGAAGAGTTGGAGAATGATGTTGCTGACGAAAGTGAGAATGTACGATGTATTGAATTAGGAGGTGTGGATATCCCGATGGATAACCAGGAAGAAGAAGAAGAGTTTGATGGTATAGAAGAAAATATCGAAGTAGGAGGTGTGGATATCCCGATGGATAACCAGGAAGAAGAAGAGTTTGATG
>OVBI01002335.1:0-21244 GCA_900406495.1 Sisymbrium altissimum | reverse complement strand
GACATGGAGTTCCCTTTTGGATCCAAATTGGACTCATTCCAGTTCTAGATTTCCGTTTTTTTGTCTTTGGGATGGTTGATCAATGGTGTCCCTAGTTGAATGAGAAAGACAGTCTACATCTTTTCCTTCTTCATTTAAGAGTCCCCAAATGTTATATTTTTAAGTAGTATTCATTGTCTTTGGTCTCCATACTCATTAAAAGTCCATTTTAAAAATTTGGAGACATGGAGTTCCGTTTTTATTAGAAATGGGACTCATTCTAGTTCTTGATTCCCGTTTTTTGTCTTTGGGAAGGTTGATCAATGAAGTCCCCAATTGAATGAGGAACAAGGGAAATATCTTCTCTTTCTTTATTTAGGAGTCCCCAAGTACTTGTTTCAAGTGGTATTCATTGTCATTGGCCTTCATACCAATTAAAAGTCAATTTTAAGCATTTGGGGACATGGAGTTGGCTTTTGGATCCTAATGGGACTCATTCCAGTTCTAGATTTGTGATGGTTGATCAATGGAGTCCCCAATTGAATGAGAAACAAGGTCTATATCTTCTCTTTCTTTATTAAGGAATCTCCAAATGGTTGCTTCAAATAGTATTCATTGTCTTTGGCCTCCATACTCATTAAAAGTCACTTTAAGCATTTGGGGACATGGAGTTCCCTTTTGGATCCAAATTGGACTCATTCCAATTCTATATTCCCGTTTTTTTGTCTTTGGGATGGTTGATCAATGGTGTCCCCAATTGAATGAGAAAGACAGTCTACATCTTTTCCTTCTTCATTTAGGAGTCCCCAAATACGATATTTTTAAGTAGTATTCATTGTCTTTGGCCTCCATACTCATTAAAAGTCAATTATAAGCATTTGGGGACATGAAGTTCCGTTTTTATTAGAAATGGGACTCATTCTAGTTCTTGATTCCCGTTTTTTGTCTTTGGGATGGTTGATCAATGGAGTCCCCAATTGAATGAGGAACAAGGACAAGATCTTCTCTTTCTTTATTTAGGAGTCCCCAAATACTTGTTTCAAGTGGTATTCATTATCATTGGCCTTCATACCCATTAAAAGCCAATTTTAAGCATTTGGGCACATGGAGTTTGCTTTTGGATCCTAATGGGACTCATGCCGGTTCTAGATTCCTGTTTTTGGTCATTGGGATGGTTGATAAATGGAGTCCCCAATTGAATGAGAAACAAGGTCTAGATCTTCTCTTTTTTTATTTTGGAGTCTCCAAATGCTTATTTCAAGTGGCATTCATTATCTTTGGCCTCCATACTCATTAGAAGTCCATTTTAAGCATATGGGGACATGGAGTTCCGTTTTGATTCGAAATGGGACTCATTCTAGTTCTTGATTCCCGTTTTTGGTTTTTGGGATGGTTGATCAATGGTATCCCCAATTGAATGAGAAACATGGTCTACATCGTTTCCTTCTTCATTTAGGAGTCCCCAAATGCTCTATTTAACTGGTATTCATTGTCTTTGGCAACCATACTCATTAAAAGTCCCTTTTAAGCATTTTGGGACTTGAATTTCCCGTTTGGATCCAAATGGGACTCATTCCAATTCTAGATTCCCGTTTTTGGTTTTTGGGTTTGTTTATCAATGGTGTACCCAATTGAATGAGAAACAACGTCTACAACTTCTCCTTCGTCATTTAGGAATCCCCAAATGCTTGTTTCAAATGGTATTCATTGTCTTTGGCCTCCATACTCATTAAAAGTCCCTTTAAGCATTTGGGGACATGGAATTCCCTTTTGGATCAAAATTGGACTCATTCCTCTTCTAAATTCCCGTTTTTGGTCTTTGGGATGGTTGATCAATGGTGTCCCCAATGGAATGAGAAACACAGTCTACATCTTTTCCTTCTTCATTTAGGAGTCCCCAAATGCTATATTTTCAAATAGTATTCATTGTCTTTGGCCTCCATACTCATTAAAAGTCACTTTAAGTATTTGGGGACATGGAATTCCCATTTAGATCCAAATTGGACTCATTCCAGTTCTAGATTCCTGTTTTTTGTCTTTGGGATGGTTGATAAAGGGTGTCCCCAATTGAATGAGAAAGACAGTCTACATCTTTTCCTTCTTCATTTAGGAGTCCCCAAATACTTGTTTCAAATGGTATTCATTGTCATTGGCCTTCATACCCATTAAAAGCCAATTTTAAGCATATGGGCACATGGATTTCGCTTTTGGATCCTAATGGGACTCA
The DNA here is from genome assembly GCA_900406495.1 of Sisymbrium altissimum. NCBI lineage: Eukaryota > Viridiplantae > Streptophyta > Magnoliopsida > Brassicales > Brassicaceae > Sisymbrium > Sisymbrium altissimum. Next base: position 19,038 of record OVBI01002335.1, on the reverse strand, counting down.
TGCCAGTTATGGATTCCCTTTTTTGGTCATTGGGATGGTTGATCAATGGAGTCCCCAATTGAATGAGAAACAAGGTCTAGATCTTCTCTTTCTTTATTTTGGACTCTCCAAATGCTTATTTAAAGTGGCATTCATTATCTTTGGCCTCCATACTCATTAGAAGTCCATTTTAAGCATTTGGGGACATGGAGTTCCGTTTCGGTTCGAAATGGGACTCATTCTAGTTCTTGATTCCCGTTTTAGGTCTTTGGGATTTTTGATCAATGATGTACCCAATTGAATGAGAAACAACGTCTACAACTTCTCCTTCGTCATTTAGGAATCCCCAAATGCTTGTTTCAAATGGTACTCATTGTGTTTGGCCTCCATACTCATTAAAAGTCCCTTTAAGCATTTGGGGACCTGGAGTTCCCTTTTGGATCAAAATTAGACTCATTCCAGTTCTAGATTTCCGCTTTTTTGTCTTTGGGATGGTTGATCAATGGTGTCCCTAGTTGAATGAGAAAGACAGTCTACATCTTTTCCTTCTTCATTTAAGAGTCCCCAAATGTTATATTTTTAAGTAGTATTCATTGTCTTTGGTCTCCATACTCATTAAAAGTCCATTTTAAACATTTAGAGACATGGAGTTCCGTTTTTATTAGAAATGGGACTCATTCTAGTTATTGATTCCCGTTTTTTGTCTTTGGGAAGGTTGATCAATGAAGTCCCCAATTGAATGAGGAACAAGGGAAATATCTTCTCTTTCTTTATTTAGGAGTCCCCAAGTACTTGTTTCAAGTGGTATTCATTGTCATTGGCCTTCATACCCATTAAAAGCCACTTTTAAGCATTTGGGCACATGGAGTTCGCTTTTGGATCCTAATGGGACTCATTCCAGTTCTAAATTCCCGTTTTTTGGTCATTGGGTTGGTTGATCAATGGAGTCCCCAATTGAATGAAAAACAAGGTCTAGATCTTCTTTTTCTTTATATTAGAGTCTCCAACTGCTTGTTTCAAGTGGCATTGATTATCTTTGGCCTCCATACTCATTAGAAGTCCATTTTAAGCATTTGAGGACATGGAGTTCCGTTTTGATTCGAAATGGGACTCATTCTAGTTCTTGATTCCCGTTTTTGGTCTTTGAGATTGTTGATCAATGGTGTCCCCAATTGAATGAGGAACAAGGACAAGATATTCTCTTTCCTTATTTAGGAGTCCCCAAATACTTGTTTCAAGTAGTATTAATTGTCATTGGCCTTCATACCCATTAAAAGCCAATTTTAAGCATTTGGGGACATGGAGTTCGCTTTTGGATTCTAATGGGACTCATTCCGGTTCTAGATTCCAGTTTTTGGTCATTGGGATGGTTGATCAATGGAGTCCCCAATTGAATGAGAAACAAGGTCTAGATCTTCTCTTTCTTTATTTAGGAATCTCTAAATGGTTGTTTTAAGTGGTATTCATTATCATTGGCCTCCATACTCATTAAAACTCCCTTTTAAGCATTTGGGGACATGAAGTTCCCTTTTGGATACTCATGACACTTATTGCAGTTCTAGATTCCCGTTTTTGGTTTTTGGGATTGTTGATCAATGATGTACCCAATTGAATGAGAAACAACGTCTACAACCTCTCCTTCGTCATTTAGGAATCCCCAAATGCTTGTTTCAATTGGTATTCATTGTCTTTGGCCTCCATACTCATTAAAAGTCTATTTAACCATTTGGGGACATGGAGTTCCCTTTTGGATCCAAATTAGACTCATTCCAGTTCTAGATTCCCGTTTTTGGTCTTTAGGATGGTTGATTATTGGTGTCCCCAATTGAATGAGAAACACAGTCTACATCTTTTCCTTCTTCATTTCGGAGTCCCCAAATGCTTTATTTTTACGTCGTATTTATTGTCTTTGGCCTTCATACTCATTAAAAGTCAATTTTATGAATTTGGGGACATGGAGTTCCGTTTTGATTCAAAATGGGACTCATTCTAGTTCTTGATTCCCGTTTTTGGTCTTTTGGTTGGTTTATTAATGGTGTTCCCAATTGAGTGAGAAACATGGTCTACATCTTTTCCTTCTTCATATAGGAGTCCCCAAATGCATTATTTAACTGAAATTAAATGTCTTTGGCTACCATACTCATTAAAAGTCCATTTTAAGCGTTGTGGGACATGAATTTCCCATTTGAATCCAAATGGGACTCATTCCAATTCTACATTCCCGTTTTCGGTGTTTAGGATGGTTAATCAATGGTGTTCCCAATTGACTGAGAAACAAGGTTTAGAACTTCTGCTTTATCATGTAGGAATCCCCAAATTCTTGTTTCAAGTGATATTCATTGTCTTTGGCCTCCATACTGATTAAAAGTCCATTTTAAGCATTTGGGGAAATGGAGTTCCATATTGTATCGAAATGGGAGTCATTCCAGTTTTAGATTCCCGTTTTTGGTCTTTGGTATGGTTGATCAAAGGAGTCCCAAATTGAATTAGAAACAAGGTCAAGATCTTGTCATTCTTTATTTTGGAGTACCCAAATACTTGTTTCAAGTGGTATTAATTTTCATTGGCCTTCACACCAGTTAAAAGTTAATTTTAAGCATTTGGGGACATGGAGTTCGCTTTTGGATCCTAATGGGACTCATTCCAGTTCTAGATTCCCGTTTTTGATCATTGGGATAGTTGATCAATGGAGGCCGCATATGAATGAAAAACAGGGTATATATTTTCTCTTTCTTTATTTAGGAATCTCCAAATGCTTATTTTAAGTGGTATTCATTATCATTGGCCTCCATACTCATTAAAACTCCCTTTTAAGCATTTGGGGACATGAAATTCCCTTTTGGATCCTAATGACACTTATTGTAGTTATAGATTCCCTTTTTTGGTCTTTGGGATGGTTGATCAATGATGTACCCAATTGAATGAGAAACAATGTCTACAACTTCTCCATCGTCATTTAGGAATCCCCAAATCCTCCATACTCATTAAAAGTCCCGTTAAGCATTAGGGGACATGGAGGTCCCTTTTGGATCCAAATTGGATTCATTCCAGTTCTAGACTCCCATTTTTGGTCTTTGGGATGGTTGATCAGTGTTGTCCCCAATTGCATGAGAAACACAGTCTACATCTTTCCCTTCTTCATTTAGGAGTCCCCAAATGCTATATTTTAAGTCGTATTCATTGTCTTTGGCCTCCATACTCATTAAAAGTTCATTTTAAGCATTTGGGGATATTGAGTTCCGTTTTGATTAGAAATGGGACACATTCTAGTTCTTGATTCTCGTTTTTGGTCTTTGGGATGATTTATCAATGGAGTCCCCAATTGAATGAGGAACAAGGACAAGATCTTCTCTTTCTTTAGTTAGGAGTCCCCAAATACTTGTTTCAAGTGTTACTCATTCTCATTTACCTTCATACCCATTATAATCCAATTTTAAGCATTTGGGGACATGGAGTTTGCTCTTCGATGCTAATGGAACTCATTCCAGTTCTAGATTCCCGTTTTTGGTCATTGGGATGGTTGATTAATCGAGTCCCCAATTGAATGAAAAACAAGATCTAAATCTTCTCTTTCTTCATTTTGGAGTCTCCAAATGCTTGTTTCAAGTGGCATTCATTATCATTGGCCTTCATACTAATTAAAAGTCAATTTTAAGCATTTGGGGACATGGAGTTCCTTTTTGGATCCTAATCGGATTCATTTTAGTTCTAGATTCCCATTTTTAGTTTTTGGGATGGTTGATCAATGGAGTCCCCAATTGAATGAGAAACAAGTTTTAGATCTTCTCTTTCTTTATTTAGGAATCTCGAAATACTTGTTTTAATTGGTATTCATTATCATTAGCCTCCATACTCATTAAAACTCCCTTTTAAGCATTTGGGGACATGAAGTTCCCTTTGGGATCCTAATTACACTTATTGCAGTTATAGATTCCCGTTTGGTCTTTGGGATGGTTGATCAATGATGTACCCAATTGATTGAGAAACAACGTCTACAACTTCTGCTTTGTCATTTAGGAATCCCAAAATTCTTGTTTCAAATTGTATTAATTGTGTTTGGCCTCCATACTCATTAAAAGTCCATTTAAGTATTTGGGGACATGGAGTTCCCTTTTGGATCCAAATTGGACTCATTCCAGTTTTAGATTCCCGTTTTTGGTCATTGGGATGGTTGATCAGTGGTGTCCCCAATTCGATGAGAAACACTGTCTACATCTTTTCCTTCTTTATTTAGGAGTCCCCAAATGCTTTATTTGTAAGTCGTATTCATTGTCTTTGGCCTCCATACTCATTAAAAGTCAATTTTAAGCATTTGGGGACATAGAGTTCCGTTTTGATTAGAAATGGGACTCATTCTTGTTCTGGATTCCCATTTTTGGCTTTGGGATGGTTGATCAATGGAGTCCCCAATTTAATGAGGAACAAGGACAAGATCTTCTCTTTCTTTATTTAGGAGTCCCCAAATACTTGTTTCAAGTAGTATTAATTGTCATTGGCCTTCATACCCATTAAAAGCCAATTTTAAGCATTTGGGGACATGGAGTTCGCTTTTGGATTCTAATGGGACTCATTCCAGTTCTAGATTCCCGTTTTTGGTCATTGGGATAGTTGATCAATGGAGTCCCCAATTGAATGAGAAACAAGGTCTAGATCTTCTCTTTCTTTATTTAGGAATCTCTAAATGGTTTTTTTAAGTGGTATTCATTATCATTGGTCTCCATACTCATTAAAACTCCCTTTTAAGCATTTGGGGACATGAAGTTCCCTTTTGGATACTCATGACACTTATTGCAGTTCTAGATTCCCGTTTTTGGTTATTGGGATTGTTGATCAATGATGTACCCAATTGAATGAGAAACAACGTTTACAACTTCTCCTTCGTCATTTAGGAATCCCCAAATGGTATTCATTGTCTTTGGCCTCCATCCTCATTAAAAGTCCATTTAACCATTTGGGGACATGGAGTTCCCTTTTGGATCCAAATTAGACTCATTCCAGTTCTAGATTCCCGTTTTTGGTCTTTAGGATGGTTGATCAGTGGTGTCCCCAATTGAATGAGAAACTCAGTCTACATCTTTTCCTTCTTCATTTAGGAGTCCCCAAATGCTTTATTTTTACATCGTATTTATTGTCTTTGGCCTCCATACTTATTAAAAGTCCATTTTAAGTATTTGGGGATATGGAGTTCCGTTTTGATTAGAAATGGGACACATTCTAGTTCTTGATTCCCGTTTTTGGTCTTTGGGATGGTTTATCAATGGAGTCCCCAATTGAATGAGGAACAAGGACAAGATCTTCTCTTTATTTATTTAGGAGTCCCCAAATACTTGTTTCAAGTGTTATTCATTCTCATTGGCCTTCATACCCATTAAAAGCCAATTTTAAGCATTTGGGGACATGGAGTTCGCATTTCGATCCTAATGGGACTCTTTCCAGTTCTAGATTCCCGTTTTTGGTCATTGGGATGGTTGATTAATGGAGTCCCCAATTGAATAAAAAACAAGGTCTAGATCTTCTGTTTCTTTATTTTTGGAGTCTCCAAATGCTTGTTTCAAGTGGCATTCATTATCATTGGCCTTCATACTAATTAAAAGTCAATTTTAAGCATTTCGAGACATGAAGTTCCCTTTTGGATCCTAATGACCCTTATTGCAGTTCTAGATTCCTGTTTTTGGTCTTTGGGATGGTTGATCAATGGTGGCCCCAATTGAATGAGAAACAACGTCTACAACTTCTCCTTCGTCATTTAGGAGTCCCCAAATGCATGTTTTAAATGGTATTCATTGTCTTTGGCATCTATACTCATTAAAAGTCCATTTTAAGCATTTTGGGACATGGAGTTCCCTATTGGATCCAAATGGGAGACATTCCAGTCTTAGATTCCCGTTTTTGGTCTTTGGGATGGTTGATCAAAGGAGTCCCCAATTGAATGATAAACAAGGTCAAGATCTTGTCATTCTTTATTTAGGAGTCCCCAAATACTTATTTCAATTGGCCTTCATACCCATTAAAAGTCAATTCTAAGCATTAGGGGACATGGAGTTCGCTTTTGGATCCTAATGGGACTCATTCCAGTTCTAGATTCCCGTTTTTGGTTTTTGGGATGGTTGATCAATGGAGTCCCCGATTGACTGAGAAAAAAGGTCTAGATGTTCTCTTTCTCTATTTAGGAATCTCCAAATGGTTGTCTTAAGTGGTATTCATTATCATTGGCTTCCATTCTCATTAAAATTCCCTTTTATGCATTTGGGGACATGAAGTTCCCTTTTAGATCCTAATGATAGTTACTGCAGTTCTTGATTCCCGTTTTTGGTCTTTGGGATGGTTGATCAATGATGTACCCAATTGAATAAGAAACAACGTCTACGACTTCTTCTTCGTTATTTAGGAATCCCCAAATGCTTGTTTCAAATGGTATTCATTGTCTTTGGCCTCCATACTTATTAAAAGTCCCTTAAAGCATTTGGGGACATGGAGGTCCCTTTTGGATCCAAATTGGACTCATTCCAGTTATAGACTCCCGCTTTTGGTCTTCGGGATGGTTGATCAGTGTTGTCCCCAATTGAATGAGAAACACAGTCTACATCTTTTCCTTCTTCGTTTAGGAGTCCCCAAATGCTATATCTTTAAGTCGTATTCATTGTCTTTGGCCTCCATACTTATTAAAAGTCCATTTTAAGCATTTGGGGACATGGAGTCCCGTTTTGATTAGAAATGGGACACATTCTAGTTATTGATTCCCGTTTTTGGTCTTTGGGATGGTTGATCAATGGAGTCCCCAATTGACTGAGGAAAAAGGACAAGATCTTCTCTTTCTTTATTTAGGAGTCTCCAAATACTTATTTCAAGTGTTATTCATTGTCATTGGCCTTCATACCAATTAAAAGCCAATTTTAAGCATTTGGGGACATGGAGTTGTAGATTCCCGTTTCTAGTCTTTGGGATGGTTGATCAATGATGTACCCAATTAAATAAGAAACAATGTCTATATCTTCTCCATACCAATTAAAAGCCAATTTTAAGCATTTGGGGACATCGAGTTCTCTTTTGGATCCTAATGGGACTCATTCCAGTTCTAGATTCCCGTTTTTAGTTTTTGGGATGGTTGATCAATGGAGTCCCCAATTGAATGAAAAACAAGGTCTACATCTTCTCTTTCTTTATTAAGGATCTCCAAATGCTTATATTAAGTGGTATTCACTATCATTGGCCTCCATACTCATTAAAACTCCCATTTAAGCATTTGGGGACATGATGTTCCCTTTTGGATCCAAATGACACTTATTGCAGTTCTATATTCCTGTTTCTAGTCTTTGGGATGGTTGATCAATGATGTACCCAATTAAATGAGAAACAATGTCTACAACTTCTCCTTCGTCATTTAGGAATCCCCAAATGCTTGTTTCAAATGGTATTCATTGTCTTTGGCCTCCATACTCATTAAAAGTCCCTTTAAGCATTAGTGGACATGGAGGTCCCTTTTGGATCCAAATTGGACTCATTCCAGTTCTAGACTCCCGTTTTTGGTCTTTGGGATGGTTGATCAGTGTTGTCCCCAAATACTTTTTGACGTGGTATTCATTGTCATTGGCCTTCTTACCCGTTAAAAGTCAATTTTAAGCATTTGGGGGCATGGAGTTCGCTTTTAGATGTTAATGGGACTCAATCCAATTCTAGATTCCCATTTTTGGTAATTGGGATGGTTGATCAATGGAGTCCCCAATTGAATGAGAAATAAGGTCTAGATCTTCTCTTTCTTTATTTTGGAGTCTCCAAATACTTGTTTCAAGTGGCATTCATTATCATTGGCCTCCATACTCATTAAAACTCCCTTTTAAGCATTTGGGGACATGAAGTTCCCTTTTGGATCCTAATGACACTTATTGCAGTTCTATACTCCCGTTTTTCGTCTTTGGGATGGTTGATCAATGATGTACCCAATTAAATGAGAAACAATGTCTACAACTTCTCCTTCGTCATTTAGGAATCCCCAAATGCTTGTTTCAAATGGTATTCATTGTCTTTGGCCTCCATACTCATTAAAAGTCCCTTTAAGCATTAGGGGACATGAAGGTCCCTTTTGGATCCAAATTGGACTTATTCCAGTTCTAGACTCCCGTTTTTGGTCTTTGGGATGGTTGATCAGTGTTGTCTCCAATTGAATGAGAAACACAGTCTACATATTTTCCTTCTTCATTTAGGAGTCCCCAAATACTTTATTTTTAAGTCGTATTCATTGTCTTTGGCCTCCATACTCATTAAAAGTCTATTTTAAGCATTTGGGGACATGGAGGTCGGTTTTGATTAGAAATGGGACTCATTCAAGTTCTTGATTCCCGTTTTTGGTCTTTGGGATGGTTGATCAATGGAGTCCCCAATTGGATGAGGAACAAGGACAAGATCTTCACTTTCATTATTTAGGAGTCCTCAAATACTTGTTTGAAGTTGTATTCATTGTCATTGGCCTTCTTACCCATTAAAAATCAATTTTAAGCATTTAGGGACATGGAGTTTGCTTTTGGATCCTAATGGGACTCATTCCAGTTCTAGATTCGCGTTTTTGGTCATTGGGATGGTTTATCAATAAATTCCCCAATTAAATGAGAAACAAGGTCTAGATCTTCTCTTTCTTTATTTTGGAGTCTCCAAATGCTTGTTTCAAGTGGTATTCATTATCATTGGCCTGCATACTCAATATAACTCCCTTTTAAGCATTTTGGGGAACATAAGTTCCCTTTTGGATCCTAATGACACTTACTGCAGTTCTAGATTCCCGTTTTTGGAATTTGGGATGGTTGATCAATGGTGTTCCCAATTGTATGAATGAAAAACAACGTCTACAACATCTCCTTCGTCATTTTGGAATTCCCAAATGCTTGTTTTAAATGGTATTCATTGTCTTTGGCTCCATATTCATTAAAAGTCCCTTTAAGCATTTGGGGATATGGAGTTCCCTTTTGGATCCAAATGGAACTCATTCCAGTTCTAGATTCCCGTTTTTGGTCTTTGGGAGGGTTGATCAATGGTGTTCCCAATTGTATGAGAAATAAGGTTTAGACATTCTCCTTCTTCATTCAGGAGTCTCCAAATGCTTCTTTAAGGGGTATTCATTTGATATTTTGCAGAAGTAAAGAGAAGTGATGAGAGAGTATGAAGAACATTAGAGAGATTTGTGACAAAAAGAAGAATATATTTGCTTAAGTTGATAGTTTACAGTCGTTGGCAACAGACTAAAATAGGGATGGCATACAAAGTTATAGCTTCTAGGGTTTTAGGTCCCTTTAAGCATTTGGGGACTTGGAGTTCCCTTTTGGATCCAAATAGGATTCATTCCAGTTCTAGATTCCCGTTTTTGGTCTTTGGGATGGTTGATCAATGGTGTCCCCAATTGAATGAGAAAAACAGTCTACATCTTTTCCTTCTTCATTTGGGACTCCCCAAATGCTTTATTTTTAAGTGGTTTTGATTGTATTTGGCCTCCATATTCATAAAAAGTCCATTTAAAGCATTTGGGGACATGGAGTTCCGTTTTGATTCCAAATGGGACTCATTCCAGCTCTTTATTCCGGTTTTTGGTCTTTGGGATGGTTGATCAATGGAGTCCCCAATTGAATGAGAAACTAGGACAAGATCTTCTCTTTCTTTATTTAGTAGTCCCCAAATACTTTTTCAAGTGGTATTCATTGTCATTGGCTTTCTTACCTGTTAAAAGTCAATATTAAGCATTTGGGGACATGGAGTTCGCATTTAGATCCTAATGGGACTCAATCCAGTTCTACATTCCCGTTTTTGGTCATTGGGATGGTTTATCAATGGAGTCCCCAATTGAATGAGAAACAAGGTCTAGATCTTCTCTTTCTCTATTTTGGAGTCTCCAAATGCTTGTTTCAAGTGGTATTTATTATCATTAGCCTCGATACTTATTAAAACTCCCTTTTAAGCATTTGGGGACATGAAGTTTCCTTTTGGATGAAAATGGGACTCATTCCAGTTATAGAGTCCTGGTTTTGGTCTTTGGGATGTTTGATCAATGGTGGCCCCAATTGAATGAGAAACAAGGACTAGATCTTCTCTTTCTTTATTTTGGAGTCTCCAAATGCTTGTGTCAAGTGGTATTCATTATCATTGGCCTCCATACTCAAGAAAACTCCCTTTTAAGCATTTGGGGACATGAAGTTCCCTTTTGGATCCTAATGACACTTATTGCAGTTCTAGATTCCTGTTTTTGGTCTTTGGGATGGTTGATCAATGGTGTACCTAATTGAATGAAAAACAACGTCTACAACTTTTCCTTCGTCATTTAGGAATCCCCAAATGCTTGTTTTAAATAGTATTCATTGTCTTTGGCCTCCATATTCATTAAAAGTTCCTTTAAGCATTAGGGGACCTGGAGTTCCTTTTTGGATCCAAATAGGATTCATTCCGGTTCTAGATTCCCGTTTTTGGTCTTTGGGATGGTTGATCATTGGTTTCCCCAATTGAATGAGAAAACAGTCTACATCTTTTCCTTCTTCATTTGGGAGTCCCCAAATGCTTTATTTTTAAGTTGTTTTGATTGTCTTTAGCCTCCATATTCATTAAAAGTCCATTTGAAGAATTTGGGGACATGGAGTTCCGTTTTGATTCCAAATGGGACTCATTCCAGTTGTTTATTCCGATTTTTGGTCTTTGGGATGGTTGATCAATGGAGTCCCCAATTGAATGAGAAACAAGGACAAGATCTTCTCTTTCTTTATTTAGGAGTCCCCAACTACTTTTTCAAGTGGTATTCATTGTCATTGGCCTTCTTACCCGTTAAAAGTCAATTTTAAGCATTTGGGGACATGGAGTTCGCTTTCTGATCCTAATGGGACTCAATCCAGTTCTAGATTCCCGTTTTTGGCTATTGGGAAGGTTGATCAATGGAGTCCCCAATTGAATGAGAAACAATGTCTAGATCTTCTCTTTCTTTATTTTGGAGTCTCCAAATGCTTGTTTCAGGTGGTATTCATTATCAATGGCCTCCATACTTATTAACGCTCCATTTTAAGCATTTGGGAACATGAAGTTCCCTTTTGGATCCTAATGACACTTATTGCAGTTCTAGATTCCCGTTTTTGGTTTTTGGGATGGTTGATCAATGGTGTACCCAATTGAATGTGAAACAACGTCTACAACCTCCCATTCGTCATTTAGGAATCCCCATATGCTTGTTTCAAATGGTATTCATTGTCTTTCGCCTCCATACTCATTAAAAGTGTCTTTAAGCATTTGGGGACATGGAGTTCCCTTTTGGATGCAAATGGAACTCATTCCAGTTCTAGATTCCCGTTTTTGGTCTTTGGGAGGGTTGATCAATGGTGTTCCCAATTGTATGAGAAATAAGGTTTAGATGTTCTCCTTGTTCATTCAGGAGCCCCCAAATGCTTGTTTAATGGGTATTCGTTTGATATTTTGCAGAAGTAAAGAGAAGTGATGAGAGAGTATGAAGTACATTAGAGAGATTTGTGACAAAAGGAAGAATATATTTGCTTAAGTTGATAGTTTGCAGTCGTTGGAAACAGACTTAAATAGGGATGGCATACAAAGTTATAGCTTCTACGGTTTTAGGTCGACAATGACACAAAGAATAAACAAAAGGGGGATGCTGGATCCAAGGCATGAATGTGATAGGTCTTCAACGGCTCTTCCTCCTTATTTGACATGTGACTTTCGTGTCCATAAACGGAACATGTGACTTCTCCCATTTGTCCACTTCTAATTGTTATAATAAACCCTGAAGGTATCTCCCTCGCGTGCCATCACACAATGGGCCTCCTTGTGAACGAGCTTCTCCTCTTATCATAACTCGGCCCATTGCTTGATAAGTAAGGCCGTCTGATCCAATACTCGTTGTGCTCCTCTAGATCAACACTCCCGTTTAAGCTTTAACCATAGTAGGAAAGGTAAAGCTTGGAATTGTGAAGAGACCACCTCAGTAAAAACCTCAGGATGGAAAACCTCATGGGACAAAACCATTCTGAGGGAAAAAGAGTGTGGTATCTTCACAGCTAGAGGAAATTATGGTCTTGTGATATCCGTGAGTCCAAGCTTGGAGTGAATGAACTCACACGTCAATGGCACACCTTTGGAGTCTTCATGTGTTGACTGACCTGATTCACAGAAAAGCACAAGTCTGGCCTAGTGATAGTTAGATAGATTAACTTACCTACCATTTGGCGATATTGTTTGGCGTCCTCTTACGGTTCATCTTCAGGCTCCCCCTGATGATCTGCCTTGTAGTCTTCTTCTAATGGAGTCTTAGCTGTTCTAGTTCCTAAATCACCTGCCTCACTTAACAAATCAAGAGCATATTTTCTTTGAGATAGAAACAATCCTTCCTTAGACCTACACACTTCTATGCCTAAGAAGTATTTCAACTCTCCTAGATCTTTGATATCAAAGACAGACTTAAGATATAACTTAGTATCTAATATACCTTCTTTGTCATTCTCAGAGATGATTATATCATCTACATATATGAGAATGACAACAATACCTTTGTGTCTGGATAGGGTGAAGAGTGTTTTATCTGATTCTGATCGCCTGAAACATATATTAAGGAGTACTCTCCTCAGCTTGTGATACCAGGATCTTGGTTATTGTTTTAAACCATATATAGCCTTCCTTAATCTTAGGACTTTCCCGGGTTGGACACTCTCCTCCAGTCCAGGTGGAGGAGTCATATAGACCTCTTCTTCTAATTCTCCTTGTAGAAAGGCATTCTTGACATCCATTTGCCACAGTACCCATTCCAAGTTAGTACCCAATGAAGTACAACTTTGACGGTGTAAAGTTTAGCCACAGGAGCAAATGTGTCTCTATAATCTTCTCCATAAGTTTGAGTGAATCCCCTAGCCACCAGGCTTGCCTTGTACCTTTATATTTCACCATTGCTTTTATACTTGATGGTGAAAACCCATCTGGAACTAACCGGTTTCTTTCCTTTGGGGAGTTCAGCTTCATCCCATGTATGATTTCTTTCCATTGCTCCAGTTTCTTCTCCAACTGCATCCCGCCAAACCTTATGCTTCTTAGCCTCCTCATAGGTCTTTGGAACTTCTTCTTCGTCCAGTATGCCAATAAAGACTTGATGTTCTTCAGGAAGTTGAGCAAGAGTGCATACTGCTTACGCTGGATGGGCTTCCGCATTGCAGTTATAGTATACCCGAGTGTTTCTCAAATTGGAGGGATCTTTTCTGATTCTTTGGCTCCTTCTTAATGGTATTATGGTTGCGGGAGTGGGTTCCTGATCTTTAACCTCGTCAATGGGTTCACTACTTGGTGTATCGTGAGTAGTCTCCTCAGCTTGATCATGACTGTTTTGAGGTTGTTCTGATTCAACTTCCGAAGCATTTTGAGTATCATTCTCCCCCTCAGGATTAAGATGAGGGACATGATCCTCTGAAGGCGCAGGCTGAGAGGACTGATCCGGAGCTTTGGAGGAGGAGATGCCGAGAGTCTCCAAGACGCGTCTAAGGTTTGTTGCACGGTCTGTGGGTGAGACATTGAGGTCTTTGATATCTTCCCAATTTTTCTTAGAGTAAAACCCCTTGTCTTCGAGGAATTTGAAATCTCTGGAGACAAGAATCTTGTCTGTCTCCGGTATAAAACATTTGTACCCTTTCTGATGGACAGAATAGCCGAGGAACATCCCTTTAACACTCCGAGCTTCAAGCTTATTACGCTGGTCACCAGGAACTAGGACAAAACACACAGCCAAACACACGTAAGTGTTCAAAAATTGGTTTGGTATAATTAAGTACCTCAAATGGTGTCTTGTCTTGTAAGACTCGTGTGGGGCTGCGATTAATCAGGTAACAAGCTCTGACAACTGCATCTCCCCAAAAGAGTTTGGGCACACCAGTATGGAACATCATAGACCTTGCTACCTCCATTAAGTGTCTGTTCTTTCTTTGAGCTACCCCATTTTGCTGTGGAGTGTAAGGGCAGCTTGTTTGGTGGACAATGCCGTGTGTCAGAAGGTATTGTTTGAAGGCATTACTTGTATACTCTCCACCATTGTCTGACCTTAAGATTTTCACTCTAGAATTGTAATGGTTAAGAACATATTTATGAAAGTTACTGAAAGCCTCAAGCACACGATCTTTTGATGGCGAAAGAGTGATCCAAGTATATTTAGACTTCTCATCTATGAAAGTAACAAAATACTTATCATTATCTCTTGAAAAACAAGGTGAAGTCCAAACATCTGAATGCACTAAATCAAAACACTTTTCATAAATTGTAAAAGACTTTGGAAATACTTACTTGCAATGTATTCCAAGGATACAAGCTTCACGATCATTATTTTGAAAAGAGCTATTAGGAAGCAACAATTTTGAAGTTCTAAAATGAGGGTGCCCTAGTCTAGCATGCTATAAAGCATTATTAGAGGAAGCATTAAAGAAACAAGAGAAAGAAGTAGCTGGCTTTTGATCTTCAAGAACATAGAGACCACCTTTAGTCACTCCCTGTCCAAGGACCTTACTAGAGTCAATATCCCGAAAAGGAACTTCATTAGGTCCAAATATAGCATAACAATTCAGATCAGTAGTTGTTTTCTTAACTGATAAGAGATTGGAAGTAAAAGGTTGGCATATAAAAGCATTTGGATTTCTTATCAAACAGGTTCAAGTCACCTATGCCTTTAACTGGAACTTTCTCCCCATTCGCAATAACTACATGTCCTAAAGCCGGTTCAATGTTGTTGATCAAATGTTTGTCGCTAATCATATGGTGAGATGCGCCTGAATCAACAATCAATGACTTATTATCACTAAGGGCATGAAGAGATATACCAGATGAGTCCTTGAGAGCCTTAATGAGAGCCTCTAGGTCGGATCTCCTCACAAACTGAGATGATGCAGCGGCTTCAGTTGAGGAACTCGTCTGGTTGTGTACCTCTGTGGCTTCAGATGAGTAGTTAGCTCGCGGTTCCTTCCATTTGCTTGGTTTAAGGTGTGGGTTAAGAATCCAACATTTGTCTTTGATATGCCCTTTCTTCTTACAATGGCCACACACCATTGTCTTCCTATCTTCTTGACGGTAGGCTGTGTTGGCAGACACTATCCCTCCTTTGTTTGCCATGACAATATCTCCTTTGTTACCAAACAGACCATGAGACCCTTGTTCTTTCTGGATCTGAGCACACACCTCCTCAAGGCTAGGTAGCTTGTCTGCTCTGAGAAGATCTTTAATGAGGTCGTTGTAAGAGGAGTTCAGAGTTAGGAGCAGACCAAAGACTTTTCCTGCTCTCTCCTCTCGTTGAGAATCACCGGATCCACAGAGCATGGTCTGCGCATCTCTAATTCGGCCCAGAGAGCTCTGAACTGCCCAAAATATTTGGTGAACTCCTCATTTCCCTGGCTCAGGTTGTTGATTGTTTTCTTGACTTCAAAGACGCTGCTCAGGTTGGAAATGTTCCAAAAAACTTTCTGAAGTGTATCCCATAATTCCTTGGTGGTTTCACAGAATAAGTAAGCTTCAAGGATTGTTGTGTCAAGGGAATTTTGGAGGATGGACAACACCGTTTGGTCCTCTTGGAACCATTTATCCACTTCAGAAGAAACCACTTCGGTTCCTTCATTCGCGGTCGCATCTTTGGGAGATTCACCCTTCGTAATGTGACCCCAAAGTCCACGGCTACACAATGCGATCTTTGTGGTTCTTGACCACAGTAAGTAGTTCACCCCTTTGACGATGACAGGGGCTGGAACTGGCTTCGTGTTCTCCTCTCCTTCTTCATTTAGGAATCCCAAAATGCTTGTTTAAAGTGGTATTCATTGTCTTTGGCCTCCATACTCGTTAAAAGTCCATTTTATGCATTTGGGGACATGGAGTTCCCTTTCGGATCCAAATGGGACTAATTCCAGTTCTAGATTCCCGTTTTCGGTCTTTGGGGTTGTTGATCAATGGTGTCTCCAATTGAATGAGAAACAAGTTCTAGATCTTCTCCTCCTTCATTTAGGAGTTCCAAAATGCTTGTTCAAGTGATATTCATTGTCATTTGCCTACAAACTCTTTAAAAGTCCATTGTAAGCATTTGGGGGTATAGAGTTCCCTTCTGGATCCAAATGGGACTCATTCCAGTTCGAGATTCCCGTTTTTGAGCTTTGGGATTTTTCATTAATGGTTTCCCCAATTGAACGAGAAACAAGATCTGGATCTTCTCCTTCTTCATTCAGGAGTCCCCAGATACTAGATTCAAGTGGTATTCATGGTCATTGGCCTCCATACTCAGTAAAAGTCCCTTTTAAGCATTTGGTGTTTGGGATGGTTGATACAGTAAAAGTCTCATACAACTCGTTCCAGTTGTAGATTCCCGTTTCTTGTCTTTGGGATGGTTGATAAACAGTGTCCCAAATTGACTGAGAAATAACGTCTAGATATTCTCTTTCTTCATTAAAGAGTCCCCAAAAGCTTTTTTGAAATAGTATTCATTGTCATGGGCCTCCATACTCATTAAAAGTCCATTTTAAGAATTTGGGATATATAGTTCCCTTCAGGATCGAAATGGGACTCATTCCAGTTCTAAATTCCAGTTTTTGGGAAATAAGGTCTAGATCTTCTCCTTCTTCATTAAGGAAACCCCAAAATGCTTGTTTCAAGTGGTATTTATTGTCTTTGGCCTCATTAGTCATTAAAAGTTCCTTTTATGCATTTCGGGACATGGAGTTCCCTTTTGAATCCAAATGAGACCCATTCAAGTTCTACATTCCTGTTTTTTTGTCTTTGGGATGGTAGGTCAATGGTGTCCCCAATTGAATGAGAAACAAGGTCTAGATCTTCTCCTCCTTTATTTAGGAGTTCCAAAATGCTTGTCTCAAGTGATATTCATTGTCATTGGCCTCCATACTCATTAAAAGTCTCTTTTAAGCATTTGGGGACATGAAGTTCCCTGTTGGGTCTAAATGAGACTCATTCCAGTTCTAGATTCTCGTGTTTGGTCTTTCAGATGGTTGATCAATGGTGTCCCCAATTTAATGAAAATGATGGTGTAGATCTTGTCCTTCTTCATTTAGGAGTCCCCAAATGCTTTATTTAACTGGTATTCATTGTCTTTGGCCTCCATACTCATTAAAATTCTCATTTCAGAAATTGGGGATATGGAATTTCCTTTTGTATCCAAGTTGGACTCATTCCACTTCTAGATTCCTGTTTTTGGTCTTTGAGATGGTTGATCAATTGTGTCCCAAATTGACTAAGAAACAATGTCTAGATATTCTCCTTCTTTATTTCGGAGTCCCCCAAAGCTTGTTTGAAGTAGTATTCATTGGCATTGGCCTACATACTCATTAGGAGTTCCCAAATGCTTGTGCCAAGTGTTATTCATTGTCATTGGCCTCCATACTCATTCAAAATCCCTATTAAGCATTTGGGGACATGAAGTTCCCGGGTGGGTCTAAATGAGACTCATTCAAGTTGTAGACTCCCATTTTTGGTCTTTGGGATGGTTGTTCAATAGTGTCCCCAATTAAATGAAAAACATGGTGTAGATCTTCACCTTCTTGATTTAGGAGTCCCCAAATGCTTTATTTAACTAGTACTTATTGTCTTTGGCCTCCATACTCATTAAAAGTCCCTTATAAGAAATTGGGGACATGGAATTCCCATTTGGATCGAAATGGGACTCATTCCTGTTTAGGCCCCCGTGTTTGATCTTTGGATTGTTGATCAATGGTGTCCCAAATTGACTGAGAAACAAGGTCTAGATATTCTCCTTCTTCATTTAGGAGTCCCCAAAATCTTGTTTGAAGTAGTATTCATTGTCATTGGCCTCCATACTCATTAATAGTCTATTTTAAAAATTCGGGGATATAGAGTTCCCTTCAGGATCCAAATGGGATTCTATCCAGTTCTAGATTCAAGATTTTGGGAAACAAGGTCTAGATCTTCTCCTTCTTCATTTAGGAATCCCCATATGCTTGTTTCAAGTGGTAATCATTGTCTTTGGCCTCGATAGTCATTAAAACTCCCTTTTATGCATTTAGGGACATGGAGTTCCCTTTTGGATCCAAATGGGACTCATTCAAGTTTTAGATTCCCATTTTTGGTTTTTGGGATGGTTGATCACTGGTGTCCCCAATTGAATGAGAAAAAAGGTCCAGATCTTCTCCCCCTTCATTTAGGAGTTCCCAAATGCTTGTTTGAAGTGATATTCATTGTCATTGGCCTCCATACTCATTAAATGTGCCTTTTAAGCATTTGGGGATATGAAGTTCCCTGTTGGGTCTAAATGGGACTCATTCCAGTTATAGATTCCCGTTTTTGGTCTTTGGGATGGTTGATCAATGGTGTCCCCAATTTATTGAAAAAGACGGTGTAGATCTGCTCCTTTTTCATTTAGGAGTCCCCAAAAGATTGTTTCAAGTGGTATTGATTGTCATTGGCCGACTAACTCTTTAAAAGTCCTTTTTAAATATTTGGGAATATAGAGTTCCCTTATGGATCCAAATAGTACTCATTCCAGATCTAAATTCCCGTTTTTAGTCTTTGGGAAGGTTGATCAATGGTTTCTCCAATTGAATGAGACACAAAATCTAGATCTTATCCTTCTTCATTCAGCAGTCCCCAAATGCTTGTTTCAAGTGGTATTCATTGTCATTCACCGCCATACACATTAAAAGTACCTTTTAAGCATTTAGGGACATGAATTTCCCATTTGGATCCAAATGGGGCTCATTCCAGTTCTAGATTCCCGTTTTTGATCTTTGGGATTGTTGATCAATGGTGTCCCCAATTGAATGAGAAACAAGGTCTAGATCTTCTCCTCCTGTATTTAGGAGTTCCCAAATGCTTGTTTCAAGTGATATTCACTGTCATTGGCCTCCATCCTCATTAAAAGTCCCTTTTAAGAATTTGGGGACATGAAGTTCCCTGTTGGGTCTAAATGGGATTAATTCGACTTCTAGATTCCCGGTTTTGGTCTTTGGGATTGTTGATCAATTTGTGTCCCTAATTTAATGAAAAAGACGGTTGTAACATCCTGATTTCTGGTATATGAAAACTTATGTGGAGAGGTTAAAATAATTGATTTGG
>OVBI01002334.1:0-21250 GCA_900406495.1 Sisymbrium altissimum | reverse complement strand
CTTAATAACGCTTAAAACCGCAACCGTCCGTTTCCGCAAACTCCCACAACCGCAACCGCAGCCGCTGCGGTTAAACCAGTCAAACCCTTAGTCCTGTAAAGTTTTCCATTCCCATCATCTACATTATATATATATACCCATAGCTCAACATATCAAACTGGCAAAATATAATTAATAATTCTATTTTAGTTCCTCCTTATACTCTTTACCAGATATAAATAGACTTAAACATGTTTTTTGAGATTCTACAAATAGACTGAGATAGTGAGATCGGTTAAAAAAATTGAGATAAATCTTGCAAAGCTTGTCTCTATCTCTCATCTTCCCTCTCAAGTCTCATCTCCTAATCTTAGCAATTTTATCATAATTTTCTCAGACCTTCATGGAATACTAACAGTGCAACTTTTCTAATTCATTTTTTTTGTTAAATTTCATTTCTTTTCATTTCATCCTTAGAGAGAACAAAATAGTATTTTGGCAAATGATTTGGAATTTTGGACAGTAAATCTTATGTTTGTTTATCTTAAACTTATTGTCGATAAAATTCTATTGAAATATTGGTTTACAAAAAAAATGATAAGGGAAAAACTAAAGTATTTTTATCATTACATTTATTTAGTACAATACTAAATGAATAAAATGACCAATAAAAAAGAAATTTCATAGGTTGGCAACAACATTTCATAGGATCTTTAGGAGAACTAGGGATATATTTGCCACCACTTAGGTAGCGTTCTCCAACACAGTCAGTAAAACATTCATGATCTCCATATTAAAACGAATGCAAAATATCACAATGGTCATATGAAAAAAATTTCATCTCTGCATCTACATAGACTAAAAAAATATTAGTTTTAATAATCCATATAAATAAGTATGTACATGTCCTTGATCAAAAAAACAAAAAGCATGTACATGTCCAGTGTCCATATTTCCGACATATTTATTATAGATAACAATCTGAATCATTTTAACTTACTTTTTATTTAATTTTAAAATAACATATTAAGTAATTACAAAAAATTTAAAATATTATCCAAATACATGTAACAGAACAAACTCATAAAATTTGAGTCCCAAATAATTCAAATTTGGTTTTGTTAAACCAAACCAAATTCTGTGGCATGTGTTCAAACGACTTGTTCATATTTCTTCAACCAAAAATGACTTCAAAGTTAAGTTTATGTTTAATATTTATGCTATAGTTAGTGACATATTTATATAATTTTAAAGGAAATTAATTGTAAATAACTTTAATGCTACCAATATCTTAATAATTTCTAGAACTGTTCCCTTAAAGTAGTGTTTAAAAAACAAAATTATGAATAGATCACAAATGTTTGAGATATTGGTTTTTATAGTAAATCATATTATGAATAGATCAAATTTGTTTTTGTTTGTTTTTGTTTATATATGATTTATGATAGATTTTTTTTAAAATGATTTATAAAAGATTTTCGGTCTACCAGAACTATGATAAATAATTGACGGGAAATTTATAAAAATACACTTTTGAGGATACCAATATTCACTTTTGCATTTCATGAAGTTCATTTTCGATTTTACTTTTTTTTTATAGTTAAAATTGAAATTAGCCATTTATTTCTCATTCCTCTTTTTCTTCTTCGTTGAGTTAATCGTGTCCTAACTTTTATTTTTCTCAAGTTGATGAGGATTGAAAGGGATAAGTTAGAAACACATTTATATGTGATTTGATCAGATTCTCGAGAACTTTTGGAATTTCTTATCCTTATCGCTTCTCTATAGGGGTGGGCGTTCGAGAATTCGGGACGGGATATTTTGGGAACGGGACGGGATTGGAAATTTCGGGAATCAAAAAACTTGTCCCATTTATGTCTCATTTAAAATTTGAGATGAGATCGGGATAGAGCGGGACAGGAGCGGGATGAGAGCGGGACGGGAATAAGATTTCTCATTTAAAAAAAAGTTATTTCAAAATTTAAAATAACTTTAAAATAACATGTATTTAATCTATTTTCAATTTATTATCATATATATTCGAATTATATAACAAAAAATATTAGATAATATTTTGTATATGTGAAAAACTTGAAAATAATAATTCATTTAAAATAAGATAAACATATAAAATAAACAATATGACTTAAATATCTCAATTCACAATATAATCTAATAATATATTTATATAAACTACTTATGATTTTATAAAATATGAAAATATATAACTATATAATAGTCGATTTCGGAATTTCGGGAATTTCGGGATTCCCGATCCCGTCCCGTCCCGTCCCGTTCCCAATCGGGAATTAAACTTTGGTCCCATATGGGAATACGGGAAATATATGGGACGGGAATTCGGAAACGGGTACGGGACGGAACGGAACGGGACGGGTCGGGATGGGACGGAAATTATGCCCATCCCTTCTCTATGTGAATTTTTTGTCTTTCATATTGACTCACTTCATAATTGAATCAAATCTGTGCGAAAAATGGACTCCTACTATGTATATGAAGTCTTGAATGCCAATGATTTCAGATTTCATGTCGGATTATTCGTAATTCAACTGCGAAAGCTGAAAATTTGTCGTCTAAGAGTTCATTATCCAGATTTTATAAGTTTTTATAAAAATTTCCAATATCCTTAAAAACCTTTATAAAATTTTTGATGTAAAATAATTCTTCGAAATACAATGTTTATCTCAGAATTTTGTGTAAGGATTTAGCCAAATAAGGTTTTGTTTGCCTATTTCAATATGTATACCTTTTTTTTTGGCACTAAAGGAGATACAATAATTAGTACGAATCTGCAAAAAGTGAATTTGCAAAATCGATCCAGTGAGACACCGACGTATTTACATAAGAGAAAACACTGTTTTTGGCGTGTGCGCTCCTAGCCAGAAAATATGCTTGAACGTTTGTGTATCTTGGTTTATAAACCAAATTTGCATCTTGGATAAAATTCCAAAAGGTCTTCTAACTCTTTAAGCTCTGCGGCGAAGGCTGGCCATTCTTTTGGATTTGAAACCATATCGATTAACTCTCGCGAGTCAGTGATAAAACGGTTACAAAACTGATAATGTCTCTTTAAACTTCTGAGCGCCAAAATCAAGATACGGAGTTCCATATGGAAAGGTGAAATTCCTTTATAGGTATCTTGAAGGCCTACCAACTCAATAGAACCATCTTGTAGTTGTAGTATCCAACCCACCCCACTTGTAGGACTATCATTCTTCCATGAGCCATCAATTCGACATGAAAAAACTGGTTATTCAGAATTCTCGTGAAAGTTAGATTGAACTGGAAGATCATTTATTTTCACATCTTTGTTGGCTAAGAACCATGCTTCGCTTTCAAAAATTGGGAGTTCAAGAGTTTCAGCAGAAGAATGATCTCTTCCATTAAAGAGTTTGTCATTGCATACTTTCCATATAAACTAAATAAATCAAGAAAAGAATCGAAAAAGATCATCCATATTTTCTCGATCAGGGATCCTTGATAATAAATAATCGATGTTTGAGAAAAGATTTTATGTTGGGAAAATCCCTGGAGCAGAGGGGATAAACGAGAGAGCCCAGCATTGAAAAGCTGGAGGATATAGAAAAATAGCATGGTTAATAGCTTCTTCACCATCACCACATCTCGGACAGCTAGAGTCCGTACCCAAATGACTATTTGTTAGGCGCTCATTAACTGCAACTGCTCCTGATAACATTTGTCATAGAAAATGACAAATTTTTTTGCAGTTTTTATATTCCAAATTTTCTCCTTCAAAGGGTTTAAAGAAGGTAATTGGCTTATTAAAGCAGTATCACTATCATAAAAAGAACGAGCTAATGTATATCCTGATTTAACGGAATACTCCCCTAATTTAGAATGATTCCAGCAATATGTATACCTATGAGGCTTTATAATACTTTTATAAGACCTTATAAAAAATTTTCATACTTAAATATAAGAGTTACAAATTTTTTTATAATCATAAAAGTATACATTTATAAGGGTTTATAAATTATATAGACCGTTTTACACATCTTAATAAATGTATATCTTACGTATAATTTATAATGGTTTATAAATCATATAAAAGTTTATAAAACTATCTATAAAATTTTATAAAATCCTTTATAAGGATTTACAAAATTATTTATAAGGATTGATAAATATATTAATAAGGGTTTATAAATCATATTAAACAGTACTATACATAATTTAACAACTTTATTGAGAACTTATGAAGGTTTTAAATAATTTATAAGGGTTTCTAAATATTTTACAAAAGTTTACAAATCATTTATAAGTGTTTATAAAATCATTTATAAGGGTTTATAAAATTTGTAAAAATATTTGTAAAATTAAGTTTTTAAATGATTTAAGATGTTCTAAAATGTTTTACAAGGGTTTATAAAATTTAAAAAATATTTTAAAATCTATTTTTTATGATTTAAAATGTTCTTAGAATATTAAATATTTTTTACAGAAGTTTATAAAACTTTTACAAGATCTTATATTAGTCGGATTTTTTTCATATCAATCAATGTAATCTATGTATATGAAGTCATGAATGCCACTGATTTCAGTTTTTGTGTCGCATTCTTCACAATCCCACTTTAAGCTTTCAAAAAAACTAAAAATTGTTTATCTTAGGACTACTTATCAAGATTTTATAAGTTTTTATAAAACTTATCAAAATCCTTAAAAGCCTTTATAAAACCAACAATTTTAAGATAAATTGTAGATATTCTGTATTTTAGTGTGATATGAAGCTTTGAACTACAATGTTTTCTGGACATATGTTCATGAATCGTAATTATCTATTAGATATCCCCAATTTCATTCATGAGTTTCCATTCTCCACATATTGAATATATTTCAATCAAGTGGAAGTATCGTTGAACAAAATTTGCCGATTAAGTTCATCAAATATTCGACACAGGAGGACGAGAAAGATAGGTTCAAGAATGGGACTGTGGGGACTGGTACAGTGCTGCCCACTCTGTGGGGAAAGAGATGAAACCAGGGACCATCTTTTCTTTGCATGCCCATTCTCATATACCATTTGGGACATGCTCTGCTCCCGCCTTCTCACTACAAAGATAAATCCTGATTGGAATCACACATTGCATTCTTTAATCAGTAACAGGCTATCAGCGATTGACTCTCTACTAGTAAAGCTTGCCTTCCAAGCCACCATCTACTGGACTTGGAAAGAGAGAAATGGACGAATTCATGGTCGACTTCATCATCATACTTTTTATATAGCACGAATTATATATGAGGATCTTACGATCTAGAATGGATCAAGAGGAAGATAAGAACAAGTTGTTATGAATAAGACAAAAACTTTCTTCTTATTATTAATCATCGAAAATTACAAATATGAAGAGTAAACCGTAGTAAACCGACTCTATACAAAAGACTTAACTGAACCAGCGAAAGGAAACTAATTCAATCAAACCGATATTCAATAGACCCTCTCAAGATGAGCAATGGATGTTAATCAAGCTCATCTTAGATTTAAGATGTTCAAATTGAGAGGGAAACAGAGGTTTAGTGAGGATGTCGGCGACCTGGTCTTCAGTTCGAACGTGAAGAGAACGAAGAAGACCCTTGTCCATTTTTTTTCGAACTGTATGACAATCGATCTCGATGTCTTTGGTCCTCTCAAGAAAAACTGGATTCGTGGCAATGGAGATAGCAGCTCTACTATCAGAGTATAGGATAGGAACAGGGATGGTCACCCGTAAGTCTTTGAGAAGATGGTTTAACCACATCATCTCACAAGAGGCAAGAGCTAAAGCTCTGTATTCAGCCTCAGTCAATGATCTCAAAACAGTGGGTTGTTTCTTGGAACGCCATGAGATCAAAGAAGAACCAAGAAACATACTGAAGCCTGTAATGGAACAGTGGCTATCGAGACACGAAACCCAGTCAGCATCTGCAAAACCTTTGAGAACCAAATCATTAGAAGCCGAGTAGAAGAGACTTTGACCAACAGTTCCTTTTAATATATTGAAGAACTCTGTAAATGGCTTTGAGATGAGAAGTACGAGGAGCAGATGAGTATTGACACAGCTTGTTGACAGCAAACGTAATGTCGGGACGTGTGATAGTGAGGTACATCAAACGACCCACGATACGACGATACAATTCTCTGTTCTCAATCAAATCACCATCTGTTTTGGAGAGTCTCAGATTAGGGATCATCATAACAGAAGAAGGAGTACAAGCCAACATTCCTGTAGAGGACAAAATCTCCAAAGTATATTTACACTGACAGATGGAGATACCAGTGGAGGAACGAGCAATTTCCAAACCCAAGAAGTATTTCAAAGGACCAAGATCACGGAGCTTAAAACATTGCTTCAGAGATTTTGTGAGCTGAGTGGTGAGACTATCAGAGCTGCTAGCGATGATTATGTCATCAACATAGACCAAAACTGCAATGAAATCATCTCCTTAAGATTGAATAAACAAAGTATGATCTCCATGTACTTTTGAAAACCCTATAGAGAGAAGAGAATCAGAGAACTTTTGGAACCACTGCCTAAAAGCATGTTTCAGCTGTAGGTGGAGCTTTTCAATCTCAGAACTGCATTCTTAGGAAGAGAGGCCCCCTGACGATCAGCATAACCCTTGGGAAGTTTCATATAGATTTCTTCTTCCAACTCCCCATTAAGAAAAGCATTAGGGATATCCAATTGGGTCAATGACCAACGTTTAGATGCAGAAACCTTTAAAAGTAGCTTGACAGTTGCCATCTTCGCTACAGGAGAAAAAGGTTCATTATAATCTAACCCTTCCTTTTGAGTGTAAACTTTAGCAACCAAGCGTGCTTTATAGTGCTCCAAACTACCATCAGCATGAAATTTTAATGTGAATACCCATTTGCAACCCACGGCCTCTTACCCGGAGGTAAGCTTGTAATATCCCAAGTATTGGTGGATTCTATCGCCTCTACTTCCCGATCAACCACATCACACCATTCTTTGGACTTCTGAGCCTCAGAGAAGGAATGAGGAATGGGGATCCGTGTGATGTTGTTGATATATGCAGAGTAATCCAGGGAAAGCTTGTCATAGGGCAGTGATGAGGAGATGGGATGGGGTAAATTGGTTGCAAGGGAGTAAACGTGGTAGTCTTGGAGATGAGATGGAGGTCGCTTGATAAGAGATGAGGAAGGAAAGACTGGTGTAGAAGATGGTTGATCATTGAGAGGAGGAGCGCGGAAGCAGTCATCTGGAGTCGAAGAAGATAGCAGAGGGTAAATATCTTCATGAAATAAGACATTTCAAAAGATGAAGATATCATTGCTTTCAATATCCATGAGCTTGTATCCTATAACAAGAGGGATAACCCAAGAATACACAAACTCTGGACCGAGGAAGAAACTTGTGTTGTTGCTTAGGAGAAGTTGAGCCATAGTAAAGACAACCAAAAGTCTTGAGTTGAGAATAATCCGGAGGCTTGCCGGTGAGAATTTCATGAGAAGTCTTGTGATTAAGAAGCTTAGATGGTGTTCGATTAATGAGGAACACCTCTGTGAGAACACAATCACAACAAAAATGCAGAGGAAGTGAAGCTTGGAACATCAGAGTAAGGGCAACATTGAGAATATGTTGTTGCTTGCGTTCCACGATAGAGTTTTGCTCGGGATTCTCTGGACAAGAATGATAAGCAGTAATGCCTTTTTGTGGATAAGATTGGGTGAATGAGAGTTCCGGAGCATTGTCAGAGCGAACTTCTTTTACTTTAACATCATACTGATTCTCAACTTGCACAATGAAAGCAAGGAACAAAGTAAGAACCTCCTGTTTGGTACACAGTAAATAAATCCAGGTTGCTCTAGAGTGATCATCAACAATGGTTAAGAAATAATGAAAACCTTCATTAGTCTCAACTGAGAGGCTGTTTCCCTCTCGGCGATGAAGCTTATCCCCCACCGTCTCACTGGCTGACAATGTATAATAACTCAAAGGTAGAATTACAAATGTTATTGAGAGGGGTATAAGAAAGTTTCTTTTGTTTATCCAAATGGCAAGGATGGCAATAAGATGATCCATTATTCTTTAAAAGAGAAGTGCCCAAAACTCCAGAGATGGCATCAAGACACTGGTAAGAGAGATGACCAAGTCTCCGGTGCCAAATACCAACGTCCACCACTGCATTGAGAGAGAGAAGAGGTAGCTGCGTATCCAACACATAAAGATTGCCAATCCTCCTACCATGACCAATCGTCAACTCCCTGATTGGATCATGTATCGTACAAGAGGAAGGATCAAATATCACGTGAGAACCAAGATCAAAAGTAAAAGAGCTGATACTGAGCAGATTCAAGCGAAATTCAGGGATAAATAACACATTTTTGAGTGCGAGATGTTGGGTAAGCTGAATAGAGCCAACACCACTAATCTTAAGCATGGAACCCGTGGGTAAGTGCACATTACTCATAACAGAAGTGTCAAGTGTGGTGAAGAGACTTCTGCCATAAGCAACATGGTGAGTAGCACCGGAGTCTATCACCCATGTCTGATTCGAAAGAGAATGCTTAGATACCATCAATATGCCAACAAAACAATATGTTGAGGGAGAAAAGATGATACCAGAAGGATGAGAAGCAGTGTCAATAGGACCAGTGGACAAAGAAGGAAGTTATTAGCTGAATAAAGCAATAAACTGTTGAATCTGATCCTTACTGAGATTACCAATCATACTGTCCACTTTTGGAGAGCTGTTAGGGACAGGAGACAGAGAGACCTGAGCGGCGAGTTTAGGAGAAGAAATGGATTTGTCCTGCTATTTGAACTTCGAAACAAAACCAGGGGGAAAACCATTTTTCTTATAACACCGGTCAGCAATATGTCCCACATGTTTGCAAAAAGAGCAGATAGGACGGCCTTTTTTAACACCATTCTGGACATAACAGACAGTCGAATCAGATGAGACAGGAGAGTTATCAGAGACCTGAAACGCAGTCGGAGTGGGAAGAGGAGCAGAGAAACCCCGTTGACTGTCGTCCTGGTCCAGGATGAACAAATACAGAAAAAGTGAAATTATCAGATGAAGTCATCATTTGTGAATAAGCATTGATTCTCTTCCAACACATGTCCTTCTTCGAGAAACAAGCATCACCGACGAATCCATACATCGGCAGATCATTAAAATCATAAGATAATACTAGGTGAATATCCATGCTATGCGCAGATTTATATATTAATGGTATTTCAAATTTTTTTTGGTTAGAATTTTTTTTTCTTCTAATTTTCTGTTTGTTGCAAGTGTTTGAAGTATTTTTTATATATTTTCATGTACAATTAGCTTTTAAATTACACAAGAAATGAAACCGTATCCTGAATTTTTGGTTTGTACACTGTGAGATGTGGCCTGTGGCCAAGACAGAAAAATAGTACTTGCTGCATGACAATTGTAAATGCATTGCTTAAAAATAGTAGTGCAACCAGTCTTTTATGGGAGAAAGATAAACAAATGTATGTCTTCTATGGGAGAAAGAGAAACAAATGTATAAGTAAATCATTCTTAAAATAAAGAATCCGCCGGATCAAGGTGGACCTCATCGTTAAAAGCTATGAAATTTTGTTTCTTTTTGTTTAATTTGAGTATTAGAAACGATTGTGATAGAATTCACCGACACTGAGGTGGTAATATCGTTCTCTTCATCCTGCTCTCCCCATTTCCTCTTTTACTCTATTACAAAATAGAATCAGGGGATTCACAAAATATTCCATCAGTTGTTATCTGTTTATGATTCAACAAAAAAAAAGTTTTAACTCTCTACATTGATTCTCATCTTTAACATACATAATTACATACATAAGACATGTGTTATTAAACCCTATCAAAAGATGAAATGGGTACCAAGACTGAAAAGTATAGACAATAGAGTATATAAGTGTCAAAATTAGTTGTCTATGGACAAGCCTCAAGAAACAATGCCCTTTAAACAAATCAGTGAAGCAGAAAAGGATTGCCATAAACCAACTGAACAAACCTTAGACATAATTAGCATCTCCTTGATACTGAGAACGTGCTAAGCTAAGGAAAGCATGAATCAAGAATCCAAATCAAGAAACTTGGAAATGGCATATGGTCCTCTAAGAAAACTGCAAGCTAATGTTAGAAAATGTCTTATCCTTTCTTTCATACACACAAACTACTTTTAGACTACAAAACAATAACAGATATTCTTCGACTAACATTGGAAACAATATATCAAAATCAAATTAAGATTAGTTACAGTTAATCAGAAAGAGAAGCATATGAACAGACTGATAATAGCCCAAAAAAAGGAAAAATTTGACATACACGACATACACTTCGGTGGCCATTGAAATCGTATGTTTGTTTCTCTGAAGAAGCAAATTACCCCACAAAACGGAAGCGGCCGATCACCAGGACGCTCGATTTCAAACCTTTTCAGACAAACAATAGGATAGGTAAGTTAGAAGTAGGTTTTGTTTCCGTAATTGATTACGGAATATAAACGATTGGGAAAGGGGAAAGTCGGAAGAAAGCGAGAGAATATTTTACGTTTGCAATTTTTTTTTAATTAAAACTGAAAGACAGGTGTCAGTTTCTCCTGTGCTAACGTGTCAAACCGATGGAGAAAGTTAGCTTTCCTTTATATATAAGGATAAAAACAATGGGCTAAGAAAAGTAGTCGAAGCCCATATTTATTAGCCCATGAAGCCTGTATTAGGGTGGAGATGCAACAAATACAGAAAACTTGAAATTATCAGATGTCATCATTTGTGATAAGCATAGATTCTCTTCCGACACATGTCTCTCTTCGAGAGACGAGAATCACCGACGAATCCATCCATCGCCAGATCATCCATTCAGCATGAGAAAACGCATAGAAAACGCAAGCTTCAAAAAAGTAACAATGATCCAAAAACTGAAGTTCGATGCATAGAAGGAAGAGAACGAAGCAAATTTAATTAAGCCGTTAGAATATTTTTGTGGTGTGGATGAGAGAAAGCTTGCTGGATACCCGCCACCAAAAGAAAAAGAAGACTTTAGACTCTTTGGTTGGTTCGTAAGAAAAAAGTAGAAGATAAAGCTTATGAGAGAGAGNGAGAGAGAGAGAGAGAGAGAGAGAGAGAGAGAGAGAGAGAGAGAGAATGGAAAGGCAATTGATACAAGCTTATGCTTCATAAACAAAACAACCACTTGTTGTTTTTTCTATGGGCATTGCCATAAGCATATTAGAACAAAGTAACCGAAGTTAGTAAAAACTTGTCGGACTTGTTTTAACTAAAGTATTACTTATTGGACTTTTTAGCAATATATGGATTGTTTTTTTTTTTTGTCAACATATATGGATTGTTAATCAACAAACATTTAGTTAAGTATATTTTAAAATAATTATTTATAAAATTATAGATTAGAAAATGGTTAAACCTCAATTTTTCCTTCTCCCAGTTTTTCTTTTTGCCCTCTTGGTTTTTGATTTGTTAGTTTTTTTTTCGTTACCGTTTTTATCATTAATAACTGATTTATAATTTTTCTGAAAATTTAGAAATTTGTGATGAATGAATGATATCAGATGATAATAGACTATGGTGTTAATTATTATATGTTACTTGTTAGATTATTAGGATTAATAGACGATGGTCTGATATTTGATAACTAGTTGCTATTGTTGTTTGATAATTCATAAAAACATGAGAGATTATGTTAAAATTATGTCTGATAATTCATGACAATTGAAATTTATCCAAACACTTAAACTAAAATACACTTTTTATGTACACTGCATTAAGCCAATACAATGAATATGTGATATGTCATCATCTTAACTAACTCTAAATAATATGTCTAAAAAAGTGATATATTTCATGAATCATGATGCATTAACATACATTTCATCGCTCAAATCAAAATTTTTAATCATGTGTGAAGTGGAGAAAATGCTTCATCATAATTTTATGGTTTTATTTAGATAAGTTGTATGAAAGAAAAATAAGCATTTACATCACAATAAAAAAAACTAGAGGTTCGAATGGAAATAAATATATTATCACCATAGAAAATAGAACAAGAGTTAAGTACATACCTATAAAATAAAAATGAGTCTTTATATATAATCTGATCTTAAAAATCATAAAACCTAATTTAGAATATCGTTATTATACATTTTATTTTAATTATGTTGAACTTTCTTATTAGTGCTAAAATTCTCAGACCGTCAAACTTTTTTGAAAATTAGAGTTTATTTATTTTTAATTCGAGAGTTTTCTTACGTGTATAACAAGAATCGATATATCATTATTTTCTATCCTAAAATTATGAATTTGTATAAACAAATTTATTGAATAACAAACAAAAATACCAATTTTTAATGTATTATTTGTTTTTAAGCTCTATAATAAAAAAGACGAACTTCAAACAAAATGGGAATAATATCTTACCTTAATATAGTAGAACAACATTTAAAAATAGGAAAGTATTAAAAGAGAACTGAGCGGTTGTTTATAATCTGAGTTTGAAAATAAAGAAAATCTGATTTGGAAGATCTTTTCTATGCGCCTTATTTTAAATTTGTTTAACCCTCTGATTGATTCTAAAGTTTCAAACGGTCAAATATTTTTAAAACATAATCTAATTATCTTTACTTCGAGAATTTTCATCCGTGCGTAACAAGAATCTATATATTTAATTCTGTTAATTGAACATTTTTGTTGATTCTAATACTCTCAAACCGTCAAACATTTTCTTTTAAACTAAAATCTATATATCTTTAATTTGGGAGTTTTCTTACGTGTATAACAAGAATCGATAGATAATTATTTCCTATTTTAAATTTTGATTTTGTGTAAACAAATTTATTGAATAACAATAAAAATACCAAATTTTAATGCATTCTTTGTTATTTTTAAGCTCAATAAAAAAGGATGAATTTCAAAACAAAATGGAAAAATATCTTGCCATAATATAGTAGAACAGTAGTTATAAACATGAAAATATAAAGAGAGAATTGATCGTTGTTTATAATTTAATTTTGAGATACATAAAACCCGATTTGGAATATTTTCTCTACGCGCCTTTTTTTAAATTCGCTTAACCCTCTTATTGATTCTAAAGTTTCAAACGGTCAAATCTTTTTAAAAACAGAATGTATTTATTAATTCGAGAGTTCTCATCCGTGGGTAACAAGAATCCATAAACCATTATTTTCTATCGTAAAATTATGATTCTATATAAATAATCTAATTTTGAGATACATAAAACCCGATTTGGAAAATCTTCTCTACGCGCCATTTTTTAAATTCGCCTAACCCTCTTATTGATTCTAAAGTTTCAAACGGTCAAATCTTTTTAAAAATAGAATGTATTTATTAATTCGAGAGTTTTCATCCGTGGATAATAAGAATCCATAAATCACTATTTTCTATCGTAAATTATGACTCTGTATAAATAAATTCACTCGGTAACAATACAAAAACTAAATCAATTTACGCATTCTTTGAGTTTTGAAAGGGTTAACAAAAAGTTAAAAGAATGAGTCATTTTCAAATATAAGAACATGTCCTAACTTTTTAGAAACTTTTCTAAATCTAAACTTGGGGGTAAAATTAGAAAGTTATCAAAACTGTGGTATTACTTGAAGAAAAAAAGATGGACTTAGCATAGTCTTAAGGTATATTATTAACTGTGGTATTTATTACTTGAAAAAAAAAAAAAAAGAGAAGAGAAGAAGGTCTTTTTAAGTGTGTACTTTGAAAAGGTGAGCTCTAAAACCCAAACAGAAACATAAGAACAAAACAAAGATCTCGAAACAGCTTAAACGGAGGAACATAAGTAAAGGGGTTCGTAGTTATCTCTTTTCTTTTATATATTTTTTTTTTAAAAATAAAAATGCTTCTTTTTGAGCAATGTCGCTAGGTCAAACCAACCCTAATAATAATTTCGCAGTAACTTTATTTTTTTTTCTTCAATATATCCTTACCTAAAATCTAAATGTCATAAAAACCCTAAGGTTTCTTGCATCGCCGTCTGATAATTCCGTCAACACTATAAAAACCCATTTGTTTCTCTCCCCCTTGAGCTCAATTCTGTGCTATCTCTTTCATCTTGTCGTTGTTAGGTTTTTGTTTATTTTTACTCAAAACACGGAAAATCAATAATCGAGTAGACTCTCCTGAGAATTTGATTTGAGTGCTGCTTAAAGTTTTGATCTTTGGATTAGTTTTGTTAGTGAATTTGGGAGATTGCATCTATCTGAGGTATAAAGGTTTGATCTTTACGGTTTTATTGAGAAGTTTTAAGCGTGTGAACATAATCTCATAATTGATTGTTGTTGTTGTTGTTGTTGTTAGGGTAATCATGATTCCGGAACTTGGAAGAAGGTCGGTGATTAGAGGTAACGAAGATTCATCCTTTGGGGCTGATTACGAGAAAGATATTGGAGTTTTTCTCGGGGAGCAGCAGCGGAGAGAACAGGAAGCTGATGAGCTTGAGAGAGAGCTTAACATCTACAGAAGCGGGTCTGCTCCACCGACTGTTGACGGTTCTGTTGTTGCTTCTGGAGGGCTTTTCCGTGGTGGAGGTGGGGCTCCTTTTTTGGACTTTGGTGGGGCCAACAAGGGAAATGGGTTTGGCTGTGATGATGATGAGTTTAGGAAGGATCCAGCGTACTTGTCTTATTACTATGCGAACATGAAGTTGAATCCGAGGTTGCCTCCTCCTTTGATGTCTAGGGAGGATATGAGGAATGCTCAGAGGGTTAAAGGGGGGAATACTGTGTTAGGTGGTATTGGGGATAGGAGGAAAGTGAATGATAGTCGATCTTTGTTCTCTATGCCGCCTGGTTTTGAGCAGATGAAGCAGCAGCATGAGTTTGAGCCTGAGAAAGCTAATGCTTCTTCTTCAGAGTGGGATGCTAATGGACTCATTGGTTTGGATCTTGGTGGCAAACAGAAGAGTTTTGCTGACATCTTTCAGGTCTGTGAAAATCTCTTTGTTATCATTACAATCGAACTCGCTTTGCTGCTTCTAGTTGTCTTTCTTTGTTGCTTAGAGATTGTGTTAATGTTTCTTCTGTCTGATGATTGTTTTTTTTTTTTTTTTACGCTTCTAGCTTTATCGTTTTTGCTTCAAAAGCCTAGTTATGAAAGCATGTCTCGTTGCTTATTTTGGTACTGTTATAAGCAATTTAGAAGACTAGAATAGATATGAGAAGTATTTCATGGATTCATTGAAGGATATACTGTCATCTCATATCACATTTACATATTCTTATTTACGTGAACTTGATGGATTACTTCTTTGTAGGCTGACCTGGGGCATGGGCATGCCGTCGCACAGCAGCCCTCGCGTCCTGCAAGTCGTAATGCATTTGATGAAAATGTTCACTCCGCAAAGAATCAGTCTCCTTCTGCATCGCATGGCATTAGTGCGCCACAACCATTCAGCTATGCAGCTGTTCTGGGTTCTTCATTGTCTAGAAATGGGACTCCAGATCCACAGGCCGTTGCGAGGGTGCCTAGTCCATGCCTTACTCCCATTGGTAGTGGAAGAGCGAGTTCAAATGATAAGAGGAGCACAAATAATCAAAGCCCGTTCAATGGTGTTACATCTGCTCTCAACGAGTCTTCTGATCTTGCCGCTGCTTTATCTGGCATGAACCTCTCAGGCAATGGCGGGTTAGATAAACGGGGTCAGGCTGAGCAGGATGTCGAAAAGGTCAGGGACTATATGTTTGGACATAGCGAAGTCAATCAACACGGGTTCCCAAACAAATCTGATCAAGCACATGGTTCTTGGCGGAATTCGCAGTTGAGAGGGTCACAAGCCTATAATGGTGGAGGAGGACTACCTGGTCCTTACCAGAATCAGCATCTGGATAGCCCAAACTATTGTCTGAACAACTACGCATTAAATCCAGCCGTAGCTTCTATGATGGCTAGCCAACTTGGGACTAGTAACTTTTCTCCAATGTATGAAGATGTTTCCTCGCCATCTGCTTTGGGATTTTCTGGAATTGATTCCAGACTTCATGGGAGAGGTTTTGTATCTTCTGGTCAAAACCTTTCTGAATCACGTAATCGAATGATGCGAGGAGGTGCTGGTCTTCAGCCACATAGTGCTGACCCTATGTATCATCAGTATCCTGACTCGCTCGATCTTCTTAATGATCCTTCATTGGACAGGGGCTTAATGGGTAATTCATACATGAATATGCATGAACTCCAGAGGGCTTATCTCGGAGCTCAAAAATCACAGTATGGTATCCCTTACAAATCCGGGAGCCCTAACAGCCATAGCTATTATGGAAGTCCAACATTTGGGTCTAATATGTCATATCCTGGCAGCCCCTTGGCTCATCATGTTATGCAAAACCCTCTTGTGGGACCTTTGAGCCCTATGAGACGAGGTGAAGTCAATATGCGATATCCCTCTGCACCAAGAAACTACCCGGGAGGCGTAATGGATTCTTGGCACATGGATGCTAGTTTGGAGGGAGGCTTTGGCTCTTCATTGCTAGAAGAGTTCAAAAGTAACAAAACAAGAGGATTCGAGCTTTCTGAAATAGCTAGCCATGTTGTAGAGTTCAGGTATTGCCTTGAAAATCCTTACATTTATTCTTGTGTACCATTTGATTTGTCCCTAACTAACGCGTATTCTGAAATGGCTTACCAGTGCGGATCAATATGGGAGCCGGTTTATTCAGCAGAAACTCGAGACAGCAACAACTGATGAGAAAAACATGGTTTATGAGGAGATCATGCCACAAGCTCTTGCCCTTATGACTGATGTTTTTGGAAACTATGTGATTCAAAAGGTAGATTTAATCTTCTTCTATGTTTTTCTTAGTTTAGTCATAATGATTCCTGAATATGCTAATCTTCCAACAGTTCTTTGAGCATGGACTCCCGCCACAGAGGAGAGAGTTAGGAGAGAAGCTCTTTAACAATGTTTTGCCACTTAGCCTACAGATGTATGGTTGTCGTGTTATCCAGAAGGTAAACTCTTATTCTCACCTGTTGTACTACTCTCACTATGTCTATCTTCCATTCTCAAGAACAGTTACAGTTTCATTATTGTCTGTTTTGTACGTTTTTAGGCAATTGAGGTGGTTGATCTAGACCAGAAAATTAAGATGGTGAAAGAACTTGATGGACATGTGATGCGATGTGTGCGCGATCAGAATGGGAACCATGTTGTTCAGAAGTGCATCGAATGTGTGCCTGAAGAAAACATCGAATTTATTATTTCGACTTTCTTTGGTCAAGTTGTGACTCTCTCCACTCACCCATATGGGTGCCGTGTTATTCAGGTTCTTGCTCTTACTAATAAAACAAGATGGCTGTTTTCTGGACCTTATGCTTCTATGTATAACGCTTTCTCATCTCCTGTTCCAGAGGGTATTGGAGCACTGCCATAACCCGGATACACAGAGTAAGGTTATGGAAGAAATACTGTCCACTGTTAGTATGTTGGCCCAGGACCAGTATGGAAACTATGTTATTCAGGTTTGTATAAAAGTATGAGTATTTTTTCAACTGGTGGTTTTGTTTTGGTCAAAACTGATACTTGTTTCTTGGGACAGCATGTACTGGAGCATGGAAAGCC
This sequence comes from Sisymbrium altissimum, assembly GCA_900406495.1. Lineage (NCBI taxonomy): Eukaryota > Viridiplantae > Streptophyta > Magnoliopsida > Brassicales > Brassicaceae > Sisymbrium > Sisymbrium altissimum. The sequence continues at coordinate 3,676 of OVBI01002334.1, read as the reverse complement.
TGATGAGCGTACTGTGATAATCAAGGAACTAGCCGGGAAGATTGTTCAGATGAGCCAGCAGAAGTTTGCTTCTAACGTTGTTGAGAAATGTTTGACCTTTGGAGGTCCAGAGGAACGGGAACTGCTGGTGAATGAGATGCTGGGCACAACTGATGAAAACGAGCCTCTTCAGGTCTGTCAAACACATACTTTCATACGATTGTCCGGAAGAGAAAGAAACCAATAAAGCTCATATGCTTCTTCTTCTTTCTCTTGTGTATATAGGCGATGATGAAGGACCAGTTTGCAAACTATGTTGTGCAAAAAGTTCTGGAGACATGCGATGACCAACAGCGTGAGCATATCCTTAATCGTATTAAAGTGCATCTTAATGCTTTAAAGAAATACACATATGGAAAGCATATCGTTGCCCGTGTTGAAAAACTCGTTGCTGCTGGAGGTACGTACATGTTCCTTCTTTGGGTCGAAAGTTTCATTTTTTACATGCTTCAAAGCTTCTTAGAGTTGTCTATACTGCTTTTAAATTCTATAAGTATTTGGGCTAGACTAGAGAGAAGATATAAGCATTTCCATCGCGTTTCAATGTCTTGAAAGTTGTTTTTTTTTTCTTATATGCAGAGAGGAGAATGGGGTTGCAGCCCCAGGTGGTGTAAGGCCACAAGTGTTGTACAGCTTAACTAGGGTGGATGGCTCTGCCATAGCGTTTTGAGAATTAGGTAAGATCTAAACCAAAAAATCTGCGGGAAATTGTGAAAGAGAGCTTTGTTTGATCTCCGCAAAATCTGTACATTGTGTAGTTTCTTACCGTCTTTACTATACATAGAACCAAATATCCCCCCTTTAGGCTGATGAGTTGAGTGAAAAAAGCTGAGAATGATGTAAAGAAAAATGGTGAGGATTTTAGAGTTTCCTTTCGCATGTACAAAAAGAATGGCTTTCATGCCATATGTGTAGAATGCTATCTATTATTTTAGAGTTTTAGGAGTTTAACATAAACTCTTTTCGTTTCTGGAATTTTCAGTTTTGTTGTTGATATTGCTCCAGTTGGTTCTCTTATGCAAGAAACATATGATATAAATAAAATTCACAGTGCATACATGAATTATGAAAGATCAATGTCACCTAGACCAACTTCTTAAACTTCTCTCTCCTTCCCTAGAAATAGATTAAACTTGGAGTTCAGTCACTGATCATTGATTCGCATGAATAACTGATAGTTGTTTCACCTAAATCTTCTTCCGCATATGCTTCCTTTTACAGAAAACATCTCTTTCCATAACTTGCTTCGTCTCTTAGTGATACTACAAAACTATTTATGAGTAGCCAAGAACATATACTCACCGATTTATCTGTCTCAAGTTGATTCAGTTTCCCCCTTTTATACACCTTAGACTTGGACTATCACCAACAGTCCAAGATTCAGTCTCGTACCCTCTCATCTTCCTGATCTTCATCCATCTGATAGTTGAATAACCATCAAAAATCCATCGGTTTCCAAGAGAGAAACCGGATTACTACCACCCTCCACGTTTGATCATCAAGTGCAAAATATATAACACAAACCACTTAGTTCTTTACTACACGTGTCACAAACTTTCTCCATTTGTTGGTCTCATAATTAAACACCAAGCAAGTGCAAGTCCATCTCTGACCAAAAGACATGTGGTGACCAGCCATTACCATATAGGATTTCTTCCTGACCAAACCAACAAGAGTTGCCTCACCATCTGGATAAACCGAGTAATGGGTCTCTCGGCTCTTAGGAAATTTCCCGTACTCTCGAATCGATCGATAACATACGTAATAAACGCCCTTTTAAGCAACACAAAAAACGATTTTAACTGATAACCAAAGAGAGGAAGGTTTACAATAGTCAATAGTATAATTTTGCAAATTTAGGGGGTTTCGATTTGGGGACGAAGATAAGAATAAGAAGACATATAAAACAAGTCTCACGAATTAATGTAAAGAAAGAGTTTATGTTATAAATGTTCTCTTGGTAATGTTATGATGTATCATGTATAGTGTTAAGCTATTTGCATTGATTCGAAGCCTTCAATCCTCTGTTTTTTTTTTGCATGAAAATGTTTGTCTTCATTTGGCCAAAATAACATGATGAGTTTTGGATGCATATGCATTTCCATGCAACAGATATGAGTTTTTGGACGTCACATATATGGGAGTTTAGACGCAATTTCTGCAATCAAATTGTTCAAGAACATAATTGCTCCACAAAAAATCTTTAGAAAACTACAAATTATATCATACCTCAATGAAGATTCACAATTCTAAATTATAATAGAAAAATTATGATTTATGTTTCAAAATTTGTGAATTACAAAGTCGTAATATTAGATATTATAAAGCTATTTTCTCATCAAACTTAAATATTTAATCAAATGATTTACAAGTGTTTAGAGCTTTACGTACATCAGCGATCTTCTATAACAAACTAACACCTTGACTCTATATACAGTTTACAGCTAATACATAGACAGTGTAGAGACTAGAGATTTACATAGAGTAATAGTGTTATATACAGTGATACGTAATTTTTTTTTTTTTTTTTGTGATAATCGTGTAATCGAAATCAAAATCTTACTTGGAATCGTAGAATATATATTTGACGCCAGATACCTAGGGATTTCAACAAACAACTAATAACTACTTAAAACATATATTATTAACGAATATAATAATATCAAGTGGTCCAATTAATCAGCTAACCGAGTAAGAAAGAACCGATAAAATATACAGTACCCCGAACTGCTTCGCTAAATCCTTACAGAGCCCACATGAAATAATATATTGGGCTTTCTCAGGCCCATATGTAATCTATTTAATTTTGGTTACTTTATTCAATCTCAACAAAATAAACCGAAGTGGGTTGGTTATGTCTAGGATCTGAAGAGATAGAGAGTGGACGAACGATGTCTGCGACAACAACTCCATACCTCTCTCTTTCGAATTTCAGACCAAGATTCCAAAATCCAGCTAAAACCCACCAATTATCTCCACTCTCTTGGTCTGTTTCAAGGAGAAAGATCTTGTCTTCTGGCAGACAACAAGCTCCTAGTGTTCTTCTTCTTCACCAGGGAAAAACCCAACTATGGAGATTCTCTGCAACTCCTGAGGAAATTTCCTCTGAGATCGTTTCTTCTGATACTTCATCTTCAGAAGCTATTGTGTCTAGTGGTGGTCAAGATGCAACAGCTTTGATTATACAAGTGCTTCTCATTGTCGCTTTTCTTGCTCTCAGTGTTCTCACCATTGGTGTAAGTTTTATCCACAAACCAAAACCTTATCTTAACTTTTCAGAGCCCATATTGTATGTTACGATGTTGATTTGAACCAAACCTGAAACCCGGTTTACAAGTGTCTGAACCGGTTTTAAGAGTCTGAATTGCTGATAGTTAATGAAAGTGTCTGAACAGGTTGTGTACATTGGAGTGACTGAGTTTCTAGGGAAGAGGGAGAGAGAAAAGTTTGAGAAAGAAGAGGCAGCAAAGAAGTCTAAGAAAAGTGGGAAGAAGAAGGCAACGAGAGCCAAAGCTGGACCAAGGGGTTTCGGTCAGAAGATTGAAGATGACGACATTGACATCGATCTTGATTGATTTTGTTCCACTGTTAGTGAGAGACAACAACCTTTGTTTGTGAAGGCTCAGCGAGTGTCATA